>WSFP011419298.1:0-23219 GCA_009831015.1 Picea engelmannii
TCAATTCCAACGCGACTAGTGGTATGCCATGTCCAAACTTGTGGCATGATTCAAGCATACTCTGCACTGCTTCAACTTGTCAGTGGCCATTACACATCACTTGTCTACCAAAAGTTCTTCCAAGTCCATCGTCAATTTGAGAGCTACCACAACTACTTTTCACCGATACGGTTCTATCACAAGTTACCATCACAGGCTCTTCAACATTATTGCACCACCATAAATCAATTCATTTCCATGACTGTCACACATACCACAATCTACGAACACTTATGATAAGCTCTGATAGGTATTATTTGACTCAACACCTCATTAGTAATTAAAATAATTTTAATTTATGGATTAGCTTACACTATTCCCCATGAAAGGACATGGTCGTCCAATATGCCAGCTAGGGAGAGGTGATGATGTCGGAACCTGTACCTTTTTTCCACTTGTGTCCACCCATATTTTCCAATTGCGACGTGGAAAGAAGCACATGCACCTATTAAATTCAAACCGAAACTTTCCAAAATTGAACAAAAATCCTACACCACCCCTCGTATTTCCTTGCATGCACAAACTAAAACTGGTTGCAGCTACAACACTAAAACAATACAACAAAAACCTACCAATTGGGCCATCTATAAACCAAAAGAATGGGAGGAGCAGTAGTATGCCATGAACCAGGGGACATGGAGAAATTATAGAAAAATAGAGCAGACTATCAATTGTTTCAAGAAGCACGGTGGATAGTGTTAACACATAGGATGTACAGCATCAAGGTCTTCCCTCTTTTTAAATTTTTTGTTAGTTTTTACTCAGAAAGACTCGATTGGTCTTATTCAGTTAGGTAATTAGTCTTTCTGATATCAGTCATGTATTAAAAATCTTAGCTTTGATTCATAGCATTATGATCTCAAGGTTTTGAGTCATGTGTTCTATTAATAAATCATGGTTTGGGTTTTATATCCTAGGTCTATGAAGCTAATCTAAAAGACCTGTACAAGGGTGTTCATGTCACTATGGTACTAGTCATCGTTTGTAAAGTGGGAAAGGTTTGGGTCTTATCTACATGTTTTCTAGTCAAAGGGTAACTTGAAGCTTATTCTTGTGACCATACCTCCATTTTTTTCAAACTTCCTATTCATTGTGAACTGCACTTGTTGCTAATTATCTGTGCTACCAACTAGATGCACTATGAATCCCTTGTTTTTGTTAGTTGATAAAACCGTAGCTAACATTATTTTCACTCATGTTTGAAAAAAATTATTTCACTCAATATCATATTCCTCTCCATACCTTTGAAATTGCAAATCCTTCTCATGAAATACCTATTCTAAAATTCGTTACTGCAAACTTAATCAGCGCAATGCGAACTGAGAAATTGTGCTACAAACTCCATGTTTTACATAGTTTCTCCAAATTTGTGTTTATTTGATATTTCATCTAGTTTTGCATTGTCATATTTTCCTCCAATGTCCTAGCTTCAGTATTATTTCAGTTTTTGCAGTGTTTCTTTAGGATAAAATCCTTTTGCGAGCAAACCCTTATTTTTTCAAAATCAAGGAGTAAAACCCTAGATTCATCAGTTTCAATCACATACTCTGGTATCAATTGTTATCAAAGGGGGGGTTTTGAATTAGCTATCATGGACACTCAGCAAGGGAATAAGACTCACATAGGAGGTGATATTGTCAAGGTTTATCCCCATGACCTGCAACTAATAAATTTGCATGGGGATAAACCTTGACAATATCACCTCCTTTATGAGTCTTATTCCCTTGCTGAGTGTCCATGATAGCTAATTCAAAACCCCCCCGTAAGAAGATGCAGAGAGGACACCGTGAGGTTTCCAAGAAGTTTGCAGTTAATTTCAATGGGGTAAAGACCAAAGTTGATACAATGGATTTTGAGGTTATAGAGCAGTCCATTTCCACAACTATAGAGATACCAGTTCAGGGAGAAAAATGGTTCAAGGTCATGTCTCTAAAGTATGGATTTTCTAAGGATTTCTTAAAGCCTGAATATCACGAAGATACTCTATCCAAGGGAGTGCCTAGAAATCATATGCTGGATTATTTTGATAACATGATCAAAGTTTCTCAGAGGTATTTTACTTGAGAATCTAGGTTTAATATGGTCTATCAATACCATATTAGACTATTGATGCATTTTACTGGAAAAGATCCCTTGAATCTACCCTTATATCTTCTCAAAATCCATGGGAAGATGTCATATAGGGTTCAAGACAAGTCCAAGCAGGTGGATACCAATGTATTACATTATGGTATAATCAATATGCTAGTGTTAGAAGATCTGAAAAAGACTAATAGTGATTGGTATGCTTTCCTAGTTGCATCAAGATTTCAGCAAGATGTTGTCAACACACCACAAACAAAGAGAAAGGAAGCTACCTCTGTTGAAAAGATTGTGCACACAGAGCCCAATAAAAGGAGGAATATGGTTAAAAAGGAAAAGTCATCTCAGTTAATTGATAATATAGGTGAAGTCCCTTTACAACCTCTTGATGAAGAAAATTATCCTATGGAAAAGTGTTCAGTTGTGAAGACATCCTCTAGCAAAGCAAGGAATATGAAGGGAAATAAACTTGTTTTTTCTCCACCTATTGCTACAAAATCTATTAGGCCTAGAAGGCCATTCACCAGATCAACAACAAGGAAGCATGTATCTAAGGAAGAGGGTGCATCCAAAGCACCAAATCAACAATTAGTCAAAACCAATCCTCTTAAAGAGCCAATAGAAATTATTGAAATCGAGTCTCCTTCTCATGAAAGTGATCCAACTTTCAAAAGGCTCAGGAGGTAGCTGAAATATGTAAGGTATGAAAATGAATAGTTGAAAAAGGAAAATTTGCAGGCTAGGATTCAACTAAAGGAAAATATAGATCAATTTTTCTATGGTGTCTTATATATGTAGGCTTATAACCCTAAGGAGTATTTGTGTCTGATGTTGCTATAATTATGCCCATATTCTATTTTTGCAAGTCACATTCATGACTTAGAGGTTGTAGTAGGAATTAATTAAGTTTTTAAGGATTCTTGCACATTTTTTGCATCAGTTGCTATGTTTTGAAGTAAAAATGACATCTAAAGGAAGGTTTGTAGCACATCCTGTTGAAGGCGCAATGAACTGCTAAAATTGAAAAAGTTTGCAGTGCACTCGCTACGAGCTTGACAGTTAGTTGGAATTCAAGTTGTAGGAGTGTTGTCAGAAGAGGTTCGAGTAACTCCTCAAAGATAAATTAGACATCAAGGGACATGTGTGCCTAATATATAGCTCCATTAAATCTTCATGCAATGAGTCGGCTGCAGTTGTATTTATTACTTCCAACAGCCTCTTGAAATCTAGCAGTTTGTTAGATTTTGGTTTGTTTGTCTATTGCCACACCTCTCCCAGGTGCATAATCCAATGTAGGAGTTAGGTGGCGAATCCTAGAGGGACATTTGTTGTTATTTTCTATTTAATATGTAATCTAAATCCATAGGGAGGTTCAAGTGGGTCTTGTGAGAGTCATACTACTGTTTCAGACTGTAAAATCTTTCCAGATGATGTATGTATAGATTTAAGACTCTTGAATGGTTAATGATCATCTTGTCTTCTACTTTTACATGTTATTCTTCTCTCTTGTTTTGATATTGTCTACTGGTAAATCATTTATGTTTAGTGCTTGTTTCATTGAAATTACAATGATTGATTTATTGTCTTATGTTGATGCAAGTGTTTTCAAAACATATCATCTTGTTAACCTGGAGGTTCCTTGTTAGTGAGATTTCCTCTATATGTGTGCCAAAGTGCCTGAAGTAGCTTGGTTCATATATTCACATTTTCTTCTTCATTCTTCCATCTTTTCACTATTAGTTTGTAAACTGATTAGAGATTGTTCAAGCCTTGCTTGTTGAAGTATGTTTTATGGAGTTTTTTGTGTTGATACTTTGAACTGAGTTTCTCATTCATGCGCCACACCTAAAAATAAAAATATTCTATTTTACAAACTATAAAATATGATGGGTATTAGGCTCACACATATAGCAGTCTAGGTGAAACTTCTAGTGCTAACATTTTTGGCGTCGTTGTTGGGGATGAAGTTGAAGAATGACAAAGATTATATCCAGTATTTGATGGTGAACAAATACCACTGACATAGTATAGGCAACATCATTCACCTAGAGACTCTATTCCATGAAGGAAAGATCTAGTGACGACTCCACAATTTCATAATGTCAAAGGAATTTGATGTTTTTTTGGCTCAAAGGTTTGCACCTCTTAACTTTTCTACAGTTCCTGGTTTCCCAAATCTAGTACTTCATATATTAGAATGGGGATATATTCTGTCTATATTCAGATAAAGGAAGGAGGATAATCCTGCACAACACCTCATTCTGTTTCATCAATGTATGGAATAGTTAGATATACATCATGCAGATGTGCTCATGAAAAGTTTCATGTATTCACTAGAAGGAGATACTTGAGGATGGTATATATCTCTTCCTTCATAAATTGTTTCATTATTACAAGATTTTCATACCGTGTTTCATCATCATTTCAAAATATTTTATCCATTTGATCTTCTTTTTGAAAAATTGTTGTAAAGAATTTGAATTCTACATCCAACATTCTTTTAGTAATTCTTCTGGTTATAAGGATGAAGAAAATAAAACTATTGAGAATGTAGAGGTGGAATCATCCCCATGTAAAACCTTCTCTAGTTCTTTAGTTTTGAAAGAACATTCCAATGATTGTCTTAATGATAAGGATGTTGGTGATAGCAATATTGTAGACACATTTGTCCTTGACCTAAATGTCTCTAGCAGTTTTGAGGCTGCTCCAAATTTTCATGAATATTAAGTTGTTTTTTTAAGTATTCATATGCCAAAGAACTCATGTACACATGATCATATGATAGCTATGAAAATGATGTTTTTCATGAATAAATAGCTGCAAAAGAATATTTTCCTCGGGTATTTCAAGAGGTTTCCTACGATGTGTTTTCACCTTTGATTGAAGAGAAGGATGATAAACAGATCCCCCAGCTTGTGTGTATTCAAATTTAACATGTTTATGATAAATTTGAAAATATACTTACTCTCATAAAAGATCATGAAGACAAGCTTCATTTTGAGCCTTCACTTGAAATATTTGATAGCGATGGAAATATATTGCAATAGTCTTTTGTTTTTAAGAATATTAGAGATCATAATGTTATTCACATAGCAGATTCAATATAGTGTCATCCTTGTCCTTTAGATCAGCCCAAAATATTTTTTCACGAGTTTCGTGATCCAATAGCCAATTGGATGGAGTCTCGGTTTTCAAAAGCTTCATACACTGACAGTTTGGGCATGGTATTTCTTTGCTACTAGGAGTATGATATGTCTAAGACATTTTTTTCGTACACATTAAATTCTTTTTATATTTTCTTAGACATCTGCAAGGATAAATCCATGCCAAGAAATCAGTTGCTTGATTGACTATTTTGGAAATTTGTATATACATGAGAAAAGTGTTTTCCAACTAGTTAGTATAGGAATAGTAAATAAATAATCTTGATGTTTCAATCATTTCCTTCAGTTTGGACAATGTGGTCATATTATAGTTTGAGGTTGGTTTTCAACAGTTTTTTTTTTACATTTTGTTTTTAGTTTGAGAAATTTGCAAAGTTTTTTAATGAGATGAATGACTCCATGTCCAATGTAATAGAAGCTGGACTCAATGAGATTATTTAACTTGTAGGATCATGAACAATTGCTTGAAATCATAATTATATTCAGAATTTAGTTAAGCCAATGGAACTGAAGGTTCCTGGAAGCTCATAGGGAGCATGGCATCACCAGTAGGAGCTATATGTTAACACATAGGATGTACAACGTCAAGGTCTTCCCTCTTTTTTAATTTTTTGTTAGTTTCTGCTTAGAAAGACTCCATTGGTCTTAGTCAGTTAGATAATTCTTTCTGATATCAGTCATGTTTTAAAAATCTTAGCTTTGAGTCATAGAATTATGATCTCAAAGTTTTTAGTCATCTGTTCTATTAATAAATCATGGTTTTGGTTTTATATCCTAGGTCTATGAAGCTAATCTGAAAGACATGTACAAGGGTCTTCATGTCACTATGGTACTAGTCATCATTTGTAAAGTGGGAAAGGTTTGGGTCTTATCTACATGTTTTATGGACAAAGGATAACTTGAAGCTTATTCTTGCGACCATAACTCCATTTTTTACAAACTTCCTATTCGTTGTGAACTACACTTGTTTATAATTATCTGCACTGCGAATTGAATGAACTGCGAATCCCCTATTTTTCTTAGTTGATAAAACCGTAGCTAAACTTGTTTTCACTCAGGTTTGAAAAACATTATTTCATTCAAGATCATATTCCTCTCCATACCTTTGAAATTGCAAATCCTTATCATGAAAGACCTAGTCTAAAATTCATTACTGCAAACTTAATCAGCGCAGTTTGAACTGATAAATCATGCTACAAACTCCAAGTTTTACATAGTTGCTCCAAAATTTTGTTTATTTGAGATTTTCATACAATTTTGGGTTGTCATCTTTTTCCCCAATCTCCTAGATTCGCTCCTATTTCATTTTTTGCAATGTTGCTTTAGCACAGAATCCTTTTGCCATCAAACCTTTATTTTTGCAAAATCAAGCAGTAAAACCCTAAATTCATCAGTTTCTATTACATACTCTAGTAGAAAATGTTATCAGAGGGGGGGTTCGACTTAGCTTTCATGGACACTCAGCAAGGGAAGAAGATTCATAAAGGAGGGGATATTTTTAGGGTTGAGCTCCATGACATATAACTAATCAATTCAGATCCATTTTTCAAAGAAGCATTTCAGAGAGTGGGTTACCTATATTTTTGTCAGAAGATACAAAGAGGACACCCTAAGGTTTCCAAGTAGTTTGCATTGAATTTCAATGGGGTAAAGACCAAATTTGGTACACTCAAGTTTGAGGTTACATAGCAGTCCATTTCTACAGGTACAAAGTTACTAGTTCAGGGGGAAAAATGGTCCAAGGACATGTCTCTGAATATGAATTTTCTAAGGATTTCGTAAAGCCTGAATATCAAGAAGATAACCTATCCAAGGGAGTGCCTAGAAATCATATGCTTGAGTATTTTGATAAGATGATCAAAGTCATTCAAAGTTTTTTTACTTGTGAAGGAAGGTTTAATATGGTCTATCAATACCATATTAGACCGTTGATGTATTTTACTGGAAAATAGCTCTTGAATCTACCCTTTTATATGCTCATAAGCCTTGTGAAGATGTCATATAGGGTTCAAGCCAAGTCCAAGAAGGTGGATATCAACTTCTTCCATTCTAGTCTGATCAATATGCTAGTTAGAGGAACTAAAAAAGACTAATAATAATTGGGATTCTTTCCTAGTTGCATCATGATTTCAACCATATGTTGTCAACACACCACAAACAAAGAGAAAGACACCTAACTATGTTAAAAATATTGTGCAAACAAAGTCCAGTAAAAGGAGGAAGATGGTTAAAAAGGATAAGTCATCTCAGTAAACTGATAAGATAGGTGAAGTCCCTTCACAACCTCTTGATGAATAAACTTCTCCTATGGAAGAGTATTCACCTATGGACAAATCCTCTAGCAAAGCAATGGATCTGAAGGGAAATAAATTGTTATGCCTAGAATACCATTCACCATATCATCATTAAGGAAGCATGTCTCTATGGAAGAGGGTGCATCCAGAGAACCATCTCAACAAATATTGAAAACCAAGCCTCTTAAAGAGGAAATATAAATTATTGAGATCAAGTCTCCTTCTGATGAAAGTGATCCCACTTTCAAAAGGCTTAGGAGGTAGCTGAAATATGTAAGGGCTGAAAATGAGAAGTTGAAAAAGGAAAATATGCAAGCCAGGATTCAGCTAAAGGAAAATATAGATGGGTTTTTCTATGGTGTCTTATATATGCAGGCTTATAACCCTAAGGAGTATTTTTGTCTTATGCTGCTATAATTATGCCCATATGCTATTTTTGCAAGTCACTTTCATGATTTAGAGGTTATAGTAGGAATTAACAAAGGTTTTCAATATTCTTGCGCAATTTTGGCATTAATTGCTATGTTTTGAAGGAAAAATGACATCTACAAGAGGGTTTGTAGTGTATCCTGCTTAAGGCATTGTGAACTGCTAAAATTGAAACAGTTTGCAGTGCACTCATTGTGAACTTGACAATTAGTTGGAATTCGAGTTGTAGAAGGGTTGCCACCTGTCAAGAGAGGTTTGAGTAACTCCTCAAATATCAATTAGACATCAAGGGACACCTTTTCCTAGGAATTAGATCCATTTAATCTTCATGCAATGAGTTAGTTGCAGTTGTATTTATTACTTCTAACAACCTCCTGAAATCTAGTAGTTTGTTAGACTTTTTTTTGTTTCTCTTCTAGAAGTCCTCTCCCAGGCACATAATCCAATGTAGGAGTTAGGTGTCAATTCATAGAGGTACTTTTGATGTTATTTTCCATTTAATATGTAATCTAACTCCATAGGGAGGTTCGAGTGGGCTTTTATGAGACTCATAGTATTGTTTAAGACTGTAAATTATTTTTATATGATGTATGTACAGATTTAAGACTCTTGAATGGTTAATGATCATATTTTCTTCTATTGTTACATGCTATTATTATCTCCTATTTTGATGTTGTCTACTAGTAAATGATTTATCTTTACTGCTTATTTCTATGAAATTATAGTGAATGATTTAATGTCTTTTATTGATGCAAGTGTTGTAAAAACATATCATCTTGTTAACCTACAAGTTCCTTGTTAGTGATATTTCCTCTATATTTGTGCCAAAGTGCCTAAAGTATATTGGTTCATATATTCACATTTTCTTCTTCATTCTTCCATCTTTTCACTGTTATTTTGTAAACTGATCAAAAATTGTTCAAGCCTTACTTGTTGAAGTACGTTTTATGGAGATTTTTATGTTGATACTTTGAACTGAGTTTCTCATCCATTCTCTACACCTAAAAATAAAAATAGTATCTTTTACAAACTATAAAATCTGATGGGTATTAGGCTCACACCTATAGAAATCTAGGTGAGACTTCTAGTGCTAACAACTAGTATATTTCAAAAAAGTGCAAGGCTTCAACAAAGAAGCAACACTAGAATTTGCCTAGAATTTATTGGCCAAAAGTCCATGGTAAGAGTCATAGATATTGTTGTAATGGAGGAGATCATATCATGGGCGATGGGTCTCCCACAAGAAGGTGAGTGATGTTTTTTGTTGTAGTTCCTCCCTGGTACATGTTGCAGAATAATTTAGGAGAGAAGGAGAATGGTTGCACCGTTGAGGGAAAGGATATGCCCTGTTGTATGGAAGGACATAGCTCTATTCATCCAAAAGTACCTAACGTGCGAGGGATGCTACCAGGTAATATTTTCCTATCATCTCAAGTTGTTATCACATCTAAGGTGTAATGTTTGATTGAACATCCCATATTTTATTTTAACATCCTTACAACTCATGAAATTCTCTATGAGAAGTGTGAAGCATATCTTAGCAACAATCACAAACCATGGTTTGATTAAACTCATGACTCTTTATGCCTTGGGAAGCAATCAAATGACATGGAGGCGATTCCTAGGACTGGCAGAAGAATAGTGGAGGAACAATAGGAAGAGGTGAAGCAGGGAGAACAACAAGGTGATATGGAAACAATGGAGACAATCAAAGAAACAAAAACCATGGGGGAAATTGACCAAGATGACGACCCTGAGGAAGTTTATGGCCAGGGATCTGACCATTCTATGCATACATCTATGAATAGTTATGTAGATATTATTGATAAGAGTCCTCCAAAGGATAATTGGAAACCATGTGTAGTTGAGGAATAACAACTTACAACATTGACTATGCCGAAAAGTAGAAAAAGATCAATTGTAGATTTTGTGGTGTTCTTTCCTAGGAGGAGGACAAGGTTAATGTGTCTTGAACTAGTGATAGTAGAACCACCTATCATCAACCCATTCTATGTTACAAAAGAACCACCTTTGGGGTAAATTGATGATATTGAAGCCATAAAAAACGAGTCTGAGGAAAGGAACCCTCTTGTAGACACTTTTGAACCAGATGCAGCTAGTCATATGACTGTCATACAAGAACCAGTCAACGAAGTAAAAAATAACATTGAAGTTGTACTTGGATTAGAAGAAGGGACTGAGACACCAGAAACAATTACAAGGGGTGCCATGCATGTCACACAATAACCGGGCATCGACGAAATGATTGATGAGGAAGTTGTTACATAAGAACCAGACATCGTAGAACAAATAATATTGATTTTGTTACACAAGAACCATTCATGGACAAGATAGTTAATGAGGAGGTTGTTACACAAGAACTGGCCATTGAATAACTAGTAAGGGGACAACTAGTCAATCCTAAGGACATTGCAAAAGAACCAGTCAAAGTAAATATGGAAGAAGGGGAACCTAGTATGATGAATGTATGGAAAGGTAAGAAGAAACCTCCCTCTTTGATGAAAAAAATTTTGAAATTGAAAAGGAAAAATATGAAACTAAGATAGAAAATTAAGGAATTGAAGAGACAGATTAAGGAGTTCCTCAATAATGTAGGGTTAAAAACCTCTGTTGATGTGGCGAAAATATGTGATAAAGTGATCTCTCTAGGAAAAAGGGCTAGTAAGAAACCAAAGGAGGGGCCCTACTCATTCTGGGAATATATTTTTAGACATGTAGGGTATTCACCCCAAGAAATATAGTTCAGAATGACATCTACAAAGACATAATAAGAAACTAGAGAAGTTGGAGTTTCCACCTCTAAATTTCCTTCTCCTTTATTCTTACAGGAAGAACTCAATAAGTGGAAGGCATTGTATATGTTGTACCAAGAGGGCATGGTCCCCCTTAGGGAGAATCAACACATTGTTCGAAGCATCGAGAGGAAAAGGGAAGATGCACTAACTATTTACAAGATAGAAAAGGAGAAATGGGAAGAATATCGGAGGAATCTCAAGGATGCATAGGATTAGGTTAAGAAGAAAAAGGAAGAAAAACATAATATAGGCTCATTCATTCAATATTTGTTGAACTGAAGAATGCCTTCTCCTATGTAAGCTCTATTTATACAAGATAAGTTCATCCTTTTTCATCTCATAACCATAATTGAGGATATACCTTACATATTTACACATGCCAAGGCTTTCTGGAGAGCCTTTCATGAAGTTGATGATATCACACAATACTCTTTGTGTGAATTTTATTTTCATGATTTCATCCTGCCATATGAAAGAAGGTTTAATCCTACACATTATATAGGAGACCTCCAGTTGCGAGCCTTTGTGTCTTACCTACTACATCAGGTTAAGCAGAAATTTGGCCCAATAAAATGTGAAAGGAACTAGGTCACATGTGAGCTAAGAATTAGGGAAGAACCAACTCAAGAAGATGATGCCATCAAGGCTCAACACTAATTGCTAGGTATCCTAACCTTTCAAAGTTGGTTGTAACCCTTTAGGAATATGTAATTAACCAGTGTGTTGGTTTTATCAACGATGCAACATTTGAGACCGTGGATGGTTGAAAAACAAGATGGGATTCATCTACCATGGAAATCAAAACCAGAGAACCCTTTGGTTTTCTAAACTCCAAAAGATCTATGGGGCAATTGAATAGGTACATTCAATGTATTGAATAGAGAGGCCCTTAGTGGATTGGCCTGGATTTTTACTTCCCTTTAATATGGTTACATTTAGATAAATATAGTCCCATGTATGTATTGTTAGTGGTAGAGAAAAATTGGGGTATGGAAGCTATGGTGTCAGCAGGTTTTAGGGTTGTTGGGGAAGAAACGCATGAGGCCTACAAACTTAGCACACTACATGAGGCCTACTCTTAGAATAATCACAATATTAGATAGAAATTGGTTGCATGAGGACATGTAGTAGGTCTAGATGGGGGTATATTTTGGGCGCTTGATTTGTACCCTCTTTTCCATCCATTTACCCTATTTTGGTGGATATTCTAGGTCATCTTTTATCCTATTTGACAATGTCTAGCCTGTAATGTCTTGTTCTAACCCGAGGTACATTCTTTTTATGAATTTCATTATTTAAGTAGTAATATAGGTTGTTAAGTGGTTTCTTACTTAGTTTTGGGTTTACTAATAATATGGATTGGGAGCATATACTTGTATGTTGATAAAAGGTTATAGTCATTCAAGGATTTGATGTTGTTACTCCCTACAAGCTCAAGATAATGTCCCCTTTCGATATGTCATTACTTCTAGATGTTTTCTCTTCTTGAACCATGATGTTGCCACTTCCACGATTCCATTGATACTTGAGAATTTGCTCTTTGATAGATGCTCAAGTATATGAGCATACAGATGCTATCATGGAAAGAACAAGTCATCAAAAGGGACAAAAATACCATCTATTGTAACTACTCAAAGTTTTGATAATGTAATAGAATATTGTATTTTGTTAACCAGTTGTAACAACATGAATGTGTAACGTATATTTTTTTATGAATTGATCAGATCAAATATTATAATTACAACAACTGTTATCTCGATATTTATAAAGGATATGAACCCTATCGATTTGGGGGGGGGGTTGAATGAGCAGAGAACATAGTGTATAGTGGAGTCTGGTGAACTCATTGTATGATCCTTCTACATAATATATGAGCATGTTGGTTTGCGCTATCTGAGTATGTGTTTGTGAGATTGTTTCAGCATCCCTGATCATTGAAGGAAGGACCCCCTTTTCTAATTAGGTGATGCAATTCCATTTGTTCATTTACTATATTGACATAGATTACTTTACGATTTTAATTGTTGAAGTTTTTTTAATTCATATGAGTTGTTACTTTTTCCTGATATTTGTTAATTCTACGAGTTGTTAATTATTATGTATTAAGTGCTAATTGTATGAATCATTACTTAAAGAGTTTGATTGTTTATTGGAAAGAATCTTGGGCTTGTGTCATTTATCTTACTTTTGGTTGGAGTTTCGATTGAGGTATGTGCATCATTGTGTTTCTTCTGATAAATATAATTTATTTTTAATTATAACAAGTGAATTTTCTTTGAAATCATCATTAGCTTGTGAGTTAATTAGAGGTGCTGTTGTGTTTTTTACACTTGATTTCCTTCCAGCAGAGTTGTGTGGATTTGGAGTGACTTCATTTTGAATGCATGTTGCATGAATTAATTATGATCATCTTTTAGTCAAGAGTTTTTTGGATTACATGATACTGACACAGACCCCCCACCCTCGGGCCGTGATCCACACAGGATTGTTATAAATTCTCCTCTAGTCAAAGAGGATACCTTGGATCCCTATTGGAACCTTACGAATCCGATCCATAGGTCCTTCATGAAAACCCTCCCTAGAAAAATTAATACCAGGTGTGAGCCTTACATCTCCATGTGACCACAACTAGCCCTTGGTGCAAGCACCTTTCGCAACTCGCGAGTTTGTAAGTTGATGGCCCTCGGCTCCTCTTTATCTAAACGTCGATACTCGAGATGTGATACAGCTATGGCTCCTCCTTGTTAGTGCCTTCCACACATAACCACCGGCTAGGGCTAAGTCCTAGTACTACTCGCAACTCACAAGTTGGAGTGTTGGGCCCTCGTGCTCCTCCTTTGTGAAACCCTGAAGCACGATAAGTTAGCGATGGGTTGACCCCTTCCTAGGCGACATGTGTCCACCACCTGTCACCCACTTCCATATTTTATGTGCGCTCTATGTTTGTGCCACCAATCAACCACATGGTCCCCACCTAATGGATTTGACACGTGTTTGCATGATCCCTCGGCGCTCGGCACTTCGCAACTTCTGCAGTCAAAAAGAAATTCTTTCAGCCCCAAACCCTCGATACGCGATACCACATGGAGGTTATGATCCAACAGTTCTCCCGTGGCTTGGATCCAATGGTTTGGATCTCCTTCCCTGGTCCTCGTAACTTAGGACTTCGCAAAACCAATAATTTGTTCTACCCTCCAAACTCACAAACCTCGAATTCACGAAATGATCCAGATCTCTGCTACCTATCCTCCAAAATGGATGGTCCTGATGCTTTCGGGACTTGATGAGTCCTCTTCCTTCTGCTGTTATGAGATTTAAACCTTGCGCACCTTTTCTAGATCCGATGGCTCACAACAAATCAACACTTCTCCCTCGAAGTTTCTACCATCCGTTCTACCCTTCTGTGCGACTTTTCAGGGATTAAACCCCTTGCACCTTCTCCCAGATCTGACGGTTATTGGTCCTTGGTGCTAGATATGATGGCCTAGATCTAATCTCCTACTCACTTTTCTATGTGTATGGACGTAGACTCCGATGGTCTAGATCTAGTTCTCTGCCCAATCCAACAGTGGTTTTTCTCTTCCTCCTGAGATTTCTTGGATTTTATTTTGACTTATAATATTTTCTAAGTCTTGAAGGTCTCGATCTTTGAATCTTCCTCTTGCGAGCCCATTTCCTTTGGGTCTCATCTGCGTTATATAAATGTTGTCCTGAGTTTCATCATCTCGGATATTTACTCCTATGCACACTTTGCATTCAAAGATCTCGAATAACCTAGATTCGAGAAGTTTTCTGGAAAAGAAAACTCTTTATGCCCACCTGGCGTTCTTCTGCTCAATGCACCCCTTGCAGAGCCTACAGAGTATTCAACAACTCTATGAGTGTCTTCCTCCTCGGCATTTCTCCTTCCTCTAAACTCATAATAGAGTTCTTCTATGCACTCTATGCACTTGCTCAATGCCCTCCTGGTAGAGCTTCCACAGAACCTTCAGTGATTCTATTATCTCTATGCCTTCCTCTGCACAGTCTTACCTTCAAGGTGTTCAACAACCTGGAGGTTCCTCCCTGGGTCTAATACTTCCTCTGGTGCACCCTCCTGGCACAACTCTATCCAAATTTCGTAGAATGCATAAGTGCACTCTATGCATTGTCTTAGAGAACCCATAGTGTTCTGTCATGCAACCTCTTGCATGAAGGCACAAAGAAACAGACCTAGAATCAAAGAACCCAACAGACAATGCTTTTGTCTGTAACCTGCAAATGCAAACTAACACACATATACAACATATCATAAACGCATAAAGACATTCATCAACAAACATAGAATAACATGTAGGAAAAACTTCTCTGATTGTATTAGTATGAAAATTACTCTTTACAATGTGAGCTCGGACTGCAACAGAGTTACGCATTCCTCTACTCTCTAACCTGTTCTCTGTTCTACTCTTCCCCCCTACTAGACACAAAGAAGATCCATTTTACAAAGAGGGTCTCCTCAAGCTCTTCCCTCCATCTCACCAACTCTCATTAACTTACATTCAATTACATTGAATGGTTGTCTAGTCTGAATTGTATCTAGATCTTATCCTTACAACCATTTAAGGAAAACTTTATCTAAACCCTTCACACATTCATGGCTTTTGGCTCTACTATCCTTACAAAAATTTAATACATTAAATTCAAATTTGAAATTTGAAAGTGAGAGGGTTGCGCCTCTCCTCTCCATTGAATGCATGCTTGATGTATTGGCTAGTTGGCGCTTGATGGCGTTGGAGCGATGCTTCTACATCATACTCCTTAGCTACAAAAATCACGAGCTTTTGCTCATGAGATTCCCAGCACTATTGTTGAAATCCACCTAGATCCCAAACACTTCTTTGGAGTTGTCCATCTGCTCCACTACTTCGCTACTGTTGCTGCATCTAGTGCCCTGCTGCTATGGCAGGTTCTCCTCTGCTCAACTCCTCCTCACTGGCAATTTTTGTTGCTAACCTCGACATCAGCCTTCTGATTCCCTCAATTACCTCGTCCAGTCGATCTAGTGATTGGCTCTCTTTATGCAGTCTCCTCGGCTGCACTTCTTCATCCTTATCAGTGGGAAGATCAACTAGATCCCCCATGCTATTTTTTTCCTCTGTGGCCTCAGCTTGCCACTCTACTGCAAAATTCAGTTCTGCAGTATGATCACTGAGTCTCTTCTCAGCTTCCCCTTCTAATAGCTTTTCTTCAGCCAGTTCTCCTGCTAGTGCATCTCCAACTTCCTCCTGCTACTCCTCAGACTAGAATTCTAATTCACCTTCTACTGTAGACCTCAGCGCTGCAGTCATCAGTGTTGCAGTCATCATTTATTCAGCTCCCTGGCTGAAATTTTTGAGAAATTTCTCTGAATGCTCTTTTCCAATATCTTCATGACCATCTACTCATGGCAGTCATCTACTGGTTCTGGATGGTTCAACCAATCCTCCAGCATTTATAACTCCAACTCCCATGGAGTGAGCATCTTATCTACATGCTCTTCTTCTGCTATGACTTCTAGTGCTGTAGTTATCCCCTGTTCAGCCTCTTGATTGAAAATTTCGAGCATTTCTACTGAATCTCTTCTTCCTCAGCTAGGTCAGGTTCTAATGTCTGTCCCATTTCTTCTTATTCTTTGGTAGTCATATTTGGTTGTCCCTTTGTTTTTGTATCATCCATACAATTTCTCACCTCAGCTGGGCGATGTGGCAGGAATACCTCTATTCCCGTAATGACCAAAAGGAATTTCTAATCTTCCTTCTCCATCATCTCTCCTCACTGATATGAACTCACCTTTGAGCTCATATTCTCTATCATCTCCTTTCGCTGATCCAAACTCATCCCTAAGTTCATGATACTTTCATACAATCTTGACTGCTCTCCCTTGCCCACCTGGCAATATGGGATTTCCTCTCTGCCTTCCTGGCAGTCTATGCGATCCTCCAATGATATCATCTCATTGCCCACCTGACAACTTGAAATTTCCTTGTTTCTCACTTGGCAGTCTCTGAGATCTTCCAATGATCCCATCTCATTGCCCATCTGACAATCTGAATTTTCTTCACTGCCTTTCTAGCAGTTCACGAGATCTTCCAATGTTCTCTTCTCCTCATCATCACTGAGATTTCTCCCAGCTTCTGGATCACATATGTGAAACATTTTTTGTTCACCTTTGAGGCATTTAGCATGCCTCAGCCATCCTATTAACATCCTTCATTTTCCTTTGGACAAAAATTTCTTGACTGGCCACTTTGCTTTCATCCTCAGAGGCCATTCATACACCCAGTGTGTCTTTGCATTCTGTTGAACCTGCAGTGCAAGCTCTTCCATTCTCTCCCTTATCTCAGCAAGCTCTTCATCCATCTCATCTTTTCTCTGTTGCTGGTGGTTCTTCTTTCCACCGTGTCCATGGCCTTCAGTAGCCATCTTCTTTTTCTTGTCTTCCCTCCTGGAAAACTTGTCTCTATCACTCTCCAACCGTGAGTTCTTCTACCCTTTCCTACAGTCCTCCTAACTGTCTATTGACTGTTGCACACCTTGCAACAATCATCACAAATATTCAACAATCTGTCTTCCTTTTCCTCTAGCTTCCTCTGCCTGTAATATATAGAAATAATCAAGCTCTGATACCAAAATTGGTGCAGATCCCTGACCCTCGGGTTGTGATCCGCACAGGATGATTCTAAATTATCCTCGAGCCGAAGCAACTCCCTCAAATCCCTATTAGAACCTCACGAATCTGATCCACAGGTCCTTCATGAAAACCCTCCCTTCACAACTTAACACCAAGCATGAGCCATACATCTCCATGTGACCACAACCATCCCTTGGTGCAAGTGCCTTTCGCAACTTGTGAGTTTGTAAGTCGATGACCCTCGGCTCCTCTTTCTCCAAATGCCGATACCCAAGATGTGATACGAGTATGGCTCCTCCTTGTTAGTGCCTTCCACACATAACCACCGGCTAGGGCTAAGTTCTAGCACTAATCGCAACTCGCGACTTCACGAGTTTGAGTGTTGGGCCCTCATGCTTCTCCTTTGTGAAACCCCGAAGCACGATAAGTCAGCGATGGGTTGACCCCTTCCTAGGCAATATGTGTCCACCAGCTGTCACCCACTTTCATCTTTGCTATGTGCTCTATGTTTGCGCCACCTATCAACCACATGGTCCCCACCTAATGGATGTGACACATGTTCACACGAGCCCTCGACACTCGACACTTCGTGACTTTTGCAGTCGAAAAGAAATTCTTTCAGCCCCGAACCCCCGATACGTGATACCACGTGGAGGTTCTGATCCAACGATTCTCCTGTGTCTTGGATCCAATAGTCTGGATCTCCTACCCTACTCCTTGTAACTCTGGACTTCATGAAACGAAGAATTTGGTCTGCCCTCCAAACTCACAAACCCCAAATTCGCGAAATGATCCAGATCTCTGCCACCTGTTATTGATTATCCAAGGGAGGCATCCTTTCATGGATGGTCACCATATGTTCCCTTTATATGGAACACCCATTATTGTAATAATACATCGATCATATCTCATATGAAGAAAAACAACATGGTATGAAAGCGGGACTAGGCTTGACTCCTTCATAGGAGGGCCCAAGAAAATGAAAATAGAGTAAAATGTTGGGAGTGTTAAAATTATGGGGTTGTTAAAATAGCTATGTACACCATATTTACTTTTTACTCCTACCTAAATTATAGAAACAATTCTATAAATTATGGTGGGCAGTAATTTCTAGTAAAAATGTCTAATTACCTAAATATGAGGAATGTATTGCATGTTTATTTCTACCTATATTTATGCAAAGAATCATATTTTCCAACTATTTATAAGAAAGAAAATTAAATTTAATTTTAAATTTAATTTTCAAAGAGAGGTGTCTTTTTTGGATCAATCTAATATTACTATAGAAAGACACTTGGAAGACACAAAAATAGACACACATATTTTTTCTCTCTCACAAGTGGGATAAGTGATCTAAGGAAGAGACTAAGAAGTTGAAATTTTCCATTACTGATGTTCTAGTGTTTACTAAAGTAATATCGTATATCATTGGAAGTAATTACCACTTGCGAAAAATTGTGATTGTCTAATTTAACACTAGAAAAGCAACATGGTTAGCCATATGACATCGAGTATATGATGAATGTGTGTTGGTAGTAGTATGCCATCAAGTATATGTTATATGTGTGTCGTTATCCATATGGCATCGGGTATATCATGGATGTATGTTGGTATCCATATGACATCTATTATATGATGGATGTGTGTTGCTCATAGTAGAAGGCATATTATTTGGAGGGTCATTGTATATAGTTGTGCACAAGGTAAACTTATCTCCTCTAGGAGATGCTTTTTGTTTTTATTCTTTCTTGTTCCAGGAAGGTCACAGAAAATAGCTCTCATAAAGATCCATAATTAAGGTCGCAGGAGGAAGACATGGAGGGAAATACCTTCCAACATGATATCAAGGAGAGAAATTGCTAGACATGATGCTCAAAGACACAAAGTCTCTAGGAGCAATGTACCTCCCATGACGAGACCATGCTGGATAGAAAAGATAGTTCCAATGATCATGGATACAGTGAGTCAAGACTGACTATAGCACAACTATGGTAGATCTAGTAGCGGAGGAAAACACATTATGAGAATTAGATGGAGCAGGTGTCACAGGCCCAGTAGATGAGTCGAGCCATGAGATGTTGAGGAAGCAGGCATGGCAGCCATTCCAGTGTATGTGGAGGTACTCCCAGTGAGGGAGGCGATACTACATCCAGAGGGAGCAGATATTGAGTTACCTCCATAGAATGAGGAAGAGCTACATTCAGTGTGAAAAGGAGAAAATACAGAGGAGGATTCACCTCTAGCTCAAGAGGGAGTGTTTATGTTTTTCATCTTCCTGAGGCATTGGTTTCATGAGGGAACCTTGATATATAAAGTATGGTATAAGGTGACTTAGCATGATCAACATTTACCAGTGTTTCTGTGGGAAAATGAATCCATGATTGTAGTGTATGTTTAGAACAAAAGTCCTCATAGGACTTTGAGGAACATGATGCCTAAGGACGCCTTCACCGGAGTGAAGCCTGAGGTTGGAAACTTCAAAATATTTTGGTGTCTAGTATACATTCATGTACCCAAGGAGAAAAGGATCAAGCTAGACCCTTCAAGAAGAAAGGGTACATTTGTGGGGTACAATGAATCTTTGAAGGCATACCATATCCACATCCCTGGTCAGAGACAGATTGAGGTGATTTTCTATGTTACCTTTAAGGAGGGGGTATCCTTTAAGAGATCTAGAGGATCTCACATGGATATTTATCCAATTGATCCAATTGATGTCGTTGATCCTGTAGCTCCAATTGATGTTCCCAGAGATATTGCAGTAGGTCAGAAGAGACCTACATGGGCTTGTCAGATTTTGCAGGAGGTAGAAGGATATGCATCTCATCATGGTACCTTCTAGGTGAGAAAGAGACCTTAGAGATATTCATGTTATTCTGCATATATGAGCCACATCATTCATTTTAAGTCTTCCTATTATGAGGAGGCAACTAGCCATCCAGTATGGAGAGATGTCATGATGGAGAAGTATCAATCCATCATCAATAATGATGTGTGGGATATTATTCTGAAAGTTGAGGAGAATTCTGTAGTGACTTCCAAATGGATATATAATATCAAGCATACATTTGACGGGAGCATCGAGAGACACAAATGAGATTTTTTTTAAAGGATTCTCTAAGGTGGAGGGAATATATTATGAGGAGACATTTTCTCCTATTTCTCAATGCACTTCTATCTAGATGATTATTTCGCCTGCAACATCCATGGGTTGGAGAGTACATCAGATGGATGTAAAGGAAACTTTTCTCAATGGAGAGATTGAGGAAGAAATATACATCGAGTAGCCACATGGTTTTGTGATACATGAGGAGTCTCATGTGTGCAGGTTGAAGAAATCCCTGTATGGGCTTAGGAAACCACCTCGAGCTTGGTATGCAAGGATTGATGAACACCTGATGAGTTTGGTATACATAAAAATTATTTTCAATCCCATCCTATGCTACAAGACTGTTAATGTTGAGCCCCTTTTTTTGGTCCTCTACGTTGATGATTTATTCCTCACCGGTACATAGATCATTATTGTTGAATGCAAGTATATGTTGGCCTCTAAGTTTGATATGAAGGACCTTGGTATGATGCACTACTTCTTGGGACTAGAGGTGTGGCAGAGAACTGATGAGATATTCTTGAGTTAGGGGAAGTACACAGTTGAGATATTGAAGAAGTTTGGGATGTTGAACTTGAAGCCCATGGCTACACCAATGGCGAAGAATCAAAAGAAACTAAGTGTGTCCTCTTCCGACTCTAATGAAATTGATTTGAATCTGTACAGAGAGTTGATTGTCTCATTCATGTATATCGTTAACACCAAACCATATATTTGTTATTTTGTGAGTACACTTAGCTAGTTTATGAATCAACAGAGAGAGACACATTGGATTGTTGTGAATCATGTGTTGAGATACATGCAAGGCACAATTGGACATGGTCTCAGATATACTTCCAGTATTGACATCAGATTGCAAGGATATGGTAACTCTGATTGGGAAGGGAGAGAAATGGATAGAAAGAGCACCTCTCGGTGCTACTTCACTTTGGGATCTTCTATGGTTTCCTGGTGTAGCAAGAAAAAAAATTATGTGGCCTTGAGCATCGCAAAAGTAGAGTACATTGCATTAAGTGTGGAAGTTCATGAAGTAGTGTGGCTTCACAAGATCCTTGCATGGATTCCACTATTATTCCGAGACATGGTGCAGAGGAAGGAAGTACTGGTGCAGTACATTCCTACAAATGAGAAAATCGTTGATGCTCTTACCAAACCAAGATGAAGTTCGAGTACTTACATGATAGACTTGGCATGGCAAATATGTCTCCCTCGCTGAGAGGAATTGTTGATGTTTGCAACTTCCTAATATATTATATCCCTTCACTGTTTAAGAGTGTGTATGATGCCTTGGAGGTAGTGCATTGAACCTTGGGGCACCTAGAGCTTCAAGTGTCTTGTTATAATTTTGTTTTTGAGCTTGGCAATCACCATAGGATCCATATTTTCCAATATTTTGTTGATTAAACTTTCAATTTCTTTCATTCCTCATAGGCTATTTGGAGTGGTAATATATCATGTTCAGTGAGATTTAACTTGTGTTGATGGTCTTCATGTATTTTACTTCCTTTCTTTCTGTATTTTTTCTCTTTTAAACCATGAAAAGAAAGAGAACAAACTTCCTATGCATCAATACTTTGACCAGAATAGATTTTGTTACTCATAATATTTTTGGAGTGGTAATATATCATGTTTAGTAAGAGTTAATTTTTGTTTATGGTTTTCATGTATTTTACTTCCTTTCTTTCTAGATTTTTTGTTTTTAAAATCATGAAAACCAAGAGAACAAACTTCCTATGCTTTAATACTTTGGTTAAAATAGATTTCACTATAGAAGAAGGAAATGAAAATTTTATAGATGAAAATTAATGAGATAATGAGAGAAAACTTTGTGTTTTTATGCTTGTATCATGAATTTCTAGCTATGCTTATGCTTGCTTGAAGATTTGTAAAGAGGGAAATATTTCTTAGTTTATTTTTTATTTTGGAAAATAAAAAATCCATAAATAAACCAATGTAATTTCTAGCCATATTTGGTATGCTCAAATAATGTGATTTCTAGCCATGCTTGCTTTTTTTAGGAGGGAATTTGTAGCTTTTATTTTTATTGTTTGAGGCATGTATAATTATAAGTTTTTGGTTTAATTTTATGAAAATTGGGTGAAGAATCTTATGTCATCAAACACATTAGATTGTTTGATGGATCTATGTCAAGGGTTTGCATATAATGTTTTTCTCTTGTATTTCTTCATCCTTCAATGAACTTGTTCGAAACTAATTTGCATGAAAAATATAATATTGAATTTTGCTAGAAATGTTTTGATAATCATATCTCTTATTATGATTGTCAATGGTGAGAAATAAGAAAAATGATATGTACCTTAATTTTTTATGATTGGATTATTTAATTTTACACAATAATTTGTTTCAATTAATTTATTTAATTTCACATTCAAGAATTTGTTTAAATGAAAAAAAACAAGTCCTAATTAAATATATATGTTTGGAAAATTATCTATGCTTGTAAATGGTGAGAAATAAGAAAATTGATATACTTTATTTGATTTTTTTAATTTTACACTCAAGAATTTGTTTCAACAAAGAATATCAAGATTTAATTGAATATATATGTTTGAAAAATTATTAAAATAATTTTCAGCTTCATTTTTCATCTAGTGAAAGTGGACCCATGCACTTGAT
>ML863011.1:8627-27654 GCA_009831015.1 Picea engelmannii
TACTCAAAGGAAAACATGTCCAGAGATCTAAAATTAATTCCCCTCTATCATATTCATTCAGAAAATATTTACACAAGATCTTACAACTCTCCAACAAGATTTCTTCCTCTTGGCTTCAACAACAAAATACAATAATCTTCAACAACCTTCAGTAGCCTCTTTGGGAATACAATACATACATTTATGAAAGGAGGAGCTTCTTGATCCTTCCTTCTGACTACTCTAGTGCTATCATATCACAATTAAGACATTCACTTACTAAGCCTTATTACAATAAATGGGCATTTACAACGTAGATACGAGTTGATTCTCAATATATGTTCAATCCTATCTGCATTAAAGAAATTTCAATCTTCTGCGACCTCATACACTGGCTCAAGCCTCCAAACATTAAAATTTCTTTAATTACAATACTTTCAAAACATAAAAATGATGTGCCCTCCTTGGGATGAAAACCAATATGAATATGCATGTTGGATGTTGAGTTGTCCTCCAAATGGCCTCATTGAACATTGATGATGATGCTCCGGGATCATACTCTTTAGGAAAAAACTATTCATGGACTCATATCCATGAGTTCCTCCACTATATTTCCATGCTCTTGGATGTCAGTCTCAGTTACCCAACTGACATCTTCTGATGGATGATCTTTCCACTTAAAAAAATATTCATAATAAAATTCATATTCATGAGTTCCTCCACTATATTTCCATGCTTTTGGATGTCAGTCTCAGTTACCCAACTGGCATCTTCTGCTGGATGATCTTTCCACTTAAAAAAATATTCACAATAAAATTTGCTCCTGTTCTTCTTAGCAATCCTTTGATTCAAAATCTTCTCTATTTGTGGTTTCTCTGTAATGGGCATCTGTCACTTCTACTGAATATCGTCCTGATCTTATGTTCCTTCTGTACCATTCATTCTATAAGGGTACAAGTCTACTACATTGAATATTAGTGATATTCCAATGTCCTCTGGCAATTCAATCTCATAAGCATTCGCAACAAACTTTCTAAGGATTCTACATGGTCCTATCTTCTTCATCTTCAACTTGTTATATTTCCCTTTTGGAAATATCTCTTTCCTCAGGTGTGCTAAAAATTGATCTCCAACTTTGAAATTTACCTCTCTTCTTCTATGGTCTACTCTTCTTTTGTGTTTCTGGCTACTATCTTGTATATGTCCCTTGATCCGATCATGCAATTTTTTCATCTCTGCAGCAAAATCCTCTGCTCCTACACTTCGGAACTCATCTCATCCCAAATATCGCAACTCTGAAATTCCTCTTAGATGCATTCCATATACTATCTGGAATGGGATTTTACCAGTACTCCTATTCAACAAGTCATTATATGAAAACTCTACTTGGGATAGAATTTGAGCCCACTAACTATTATGCTCAGTGACCAAACTCCTTAAAAAATTCCCTAAAATTCAATTCACTACCTCGGTATATCCATCTGTCTGAGGATGATATGTCGAACTGAAAGAGAAACTTGTCCCCATATTCTTCAACAAAGTCCTCCAAAAATGTCCCACAAATTTAGTATCTCTTTTTGAGACTATACTTCTAGGCAACCCATGTAATCTCACAATCTCCTTGAGAAATAGATTTTCTATGTGAGTAGAATCGTTGGCTTTGTGACACGGTATGAAATGTGCCATATTTGAAAATATTTCAACCACTACAAATATTGAATCACTCCCTCTCTGGGTTCTTGGTGATCCCAGAACAAAATCCATGCTTATAGCATCCCACAACCTGTCTAGAATAGGCAATGGTTGATACAATCCATTGTTTTGCTACTTTCCTTTGGCATACTGGGATATTTTGCATCTCTTCATGAACTTCTTCACATCAGATCTCATAAATATCCAATGGTATAAAGAACTCAATTGCACATATGTCTTATCATGGCCAAAATGTCCAGCCAAACCTCCATTATACTTCTCCTTTAAAAAGTTATCCCTCATTGAGAACTTCGGGATACACAATTGACTTCCTTTGAACAACAGTCCATTTTGGATCAGATATTATATCCATTGACTTATGTCCCTTAGAAAAGGGTTCTCACATGCTTCATAATCTTCCTTGAAATCTGGATTTTCTTGATACATCTCCTTGAGGTGTTCAAACGCCATAGTCTCCACTTGGAATTCCTACAAGATCAAACATCAACTACTCAAAGAATCTACAACTTCATTAGCGCTAACACTAATATGTTTAATAACAAAAGTAAACTTATGCATGAATTCTACCCATTTGGCATGTCTTTGGTTCAATTTCTCTTGTCTGGTTATGAACTCTAAAGCCTGATTATCTGTATACAGAACAAACTCCTTTGGGATAAGATAATGCCTCCACTTTTTCAAATCTTGAATTACAGTATAAAATTCCTTATCATAGGTTGAATACTTACTCTTATCATCATTCAACTTCTCACTGAAATAAGAAACAAGCTTGTTGTCTTGACTTAAAACTGTGCTAATGGCTACTCCACTCACATCACATTTGACTTGAAATGTCTTCTTAAAATCTAGCATAACTAAAATAGGTTGTTCTGTTATTTTATCCTTGAACACTCTAAATCCTTTCTCATCTTCTTTTGTCCAATTAAAATACTTGTGCTCCTTCTTTATGGTGTCCAGTATGGGTGCACAAATACTATTGAAATTCTTGATGAATTTCCTGTAAAAACGTTCCAACCCATGAAAACTTCTTACTTTGAACACACTTCTTGGAGAAGGCCATTCTCTGATTTCCCTCACCTTCTCTGGATCCATAGTCAACTCATTTGAAGAGATTACAAACCTCAAATATATGAGTTATGTTTTCATTAAAGAACATTTCCTTAAATTTATCAACATATTTTCATGTTGCAATCTCCTCAACACCATATTCAAGTGTCTCAAATGCTCCTATTTAGTCTTACTGAAAACTAAGATGTCATCTAAATAAAAAAATCACAAACTTACCAATAAAATCTTTGATTACTTCATTCATCAATCTCATAAACATACTTGGGGAATTCGTTAAGCCAAATGGAATAACAAACCACTCATACAATCCTTCATTTGTTTTGAATGTTGTCATCTATTCATCTCCCTCTCTCATCCTGATCTGATGATAACCACTATTGAAGTCTATCTTGGAAAAATAACTTTATGCACTCAAGCAATCCATTAAATCATCCACTCTGGGTAAATGAAATCTATACCTTATGGTTATCTTTTTCATGGCTCTAGAATCTGTGCACATTATCCAACCTCCATCCTTCTTTGGACTCAACACAATTGGTGTTGTAGATGGACTCAAAATTTCCCTATTCAAACCTTTATCCAACAATTCTTCGACTTGATTCTTGACCTCTTCATTCTATTGAGGGGTCAATCTGTATGCTTCTTTATTTGGAAAAATTGCGCCTGGAATAAGGTCAATATGATGACTGATACTCATGATGGGTGGTAAAGTGTTAGGTAACTCATCCACCACAATATCAACAAACACATCCAATAAATCCTGGACTTCCATAGGAAAATCATTCATATAATTTCTTGTGAGAACAACTCTTGGCTTACCTTTCCACAACAAACTGCATTTCCTATTCTTTCTTGACTTCTTTCAAGAGTTCCTTCCCACTCATGAGAAGTATATTAGGACTAGCTTGTTCTTTGACTCCTTTATATTCTATTGTACTCAACATAAGATTACACCCATTCTTCTCAATGGTATAAGTGTTCTTTCTCCCATCATGTATGCAATTCCTATCATATTTCCACGGTCTTCCCAATAGAACATGAAAAACATCCATAGGTATGACATCACATAAAACTTCATCTTTATAAACACCTATTTTAAATTCAACTTTGCATTGTAGAATTACCATGACTTGATGTCATTTTTGTAACCACGAAATCTTATATGGATTTGAATGTGCAGTCATCTCCAACTTCAGTTTTTCCAGCATCGCTGTGGATACCAAATTATCAGTACTTCCACAATCTATAATCACCTAGCATACCCTATATTTGGCCTTTCAATAAGTTCTGAATAGATTGTTCCTATGGACGGGTTCTCTTACCTCTATCTTTGGCTTCATGATAACTTTCCTCATCATGAGTGATCTTCCTTCTTCAGCTTCTTTTACATTCATCTTTGTCTCCACATTATTCCATTGTGCTTTAGAAATGTGAGCTTCTCCAATCCCTGTGTTTTTCTTCTCAGGACATTCCCAAGACATGTGCCTTGTCTTTCCATAGGAATAACACTTCACTTCTCCTCACATTCCTCTTATTCTTCCTTGGGTAAAATAACTTCTTCCTCCATAGTGTCCTCCTCTAGAAATTACTCCTTTCTCTGTCTGAGTGTTGTATTTTCCAACTTTTCCTCTGGGTTTCTAGAAGATTTCTCTAACAAAGCCTCTACCTCTGTTTCGTTGACTATGTTTCATTTCCAATGTTTCTTCTACCTTTAGGGATACCTGATAAGAATCTTCCACATTTCTCATTGTCATCATGCTAATTTCATCGTGGATATCATATCTCAGGCTACTAATGTACCTGACAATGTTTTCTTCATCATTCTCCCTATGTCCTTCTCTTATGTTCATCTTGTAAAACTCTTCAGTGTACTCCTTCATTGACAAACCTTTATGTCTCATATTTTGCAACTTCCTAAACATATTTATTTGGTAATCCTTGGGTATGAACTTAGACTTCAACTTTTCTACAATTTTATCCCAATTCTTAATCTTCGACTTACCTTTTCATCTTCTGTCGGCTTGCAATTCATCCCACCATAGCGCTACATGTACCTTCAATCTACTCACAACATGCTTCACTTTCTTCTTATCATCAATATCCTCATAGTCAAAATACTTGTCTAAAGAACTTATCTATTCAAGTAGTTCTTCAACATTTAAATTACCTTTGTACATTGGGAGTTCCATATTTGCTTTGGTTCCCATTTTAACAACATCTCTCTACAATAGCTACGGTTCTTCTTGTTCTCCTGCAACTTATTCTACTTCAACATCTTCACTTTCAACTTCACTGACATCACCAACTTCAAGTGCTATTCTCTGCGTTGTCTCCATGGTGTCCAACCTTGCATGAATTTGTCTCATTTCTTCTCCCATGGTTGTGTTTACCATTGGTCTCTCTCTACGTCTCCTTGGTGACATGGTTCCAAGTTTTCTTTCACACAGATATTATTTCCTTGGCTCTGATATCATTTTATGCAAATCCCCACCACTCCTGGGGCTCGCGTGACCTCCCGGTCTAGGATCATTCTTGCAAGGGAGATAAATTAGCTCTCAGATCCTCTTTGAACCCTCAAAACTATATACCATAGGTATTTACTCTTCTCCCTATGCACAAAATCACATTTGCGGGGGTCTTATCTCGTCAGCGGAGTCTTCCAGGCGACCTCGGGCCAAAACCATGGGTTAAATATCAACTTAGCTAAGAACTCGGGACTTCAGACCTTTAGGCTCCAGGAGCTTTAGGAATATTTTCAATACAACTCTTCACAACCTCTGAATGTCTAATTGGCAAAGGTTGTTTCCGCTCTTCACATGTCTCTCCCGACTGATGATCAATATCTACTCTGACTTTTGGGCCTTAGAGGATTCTCGATCCATAAGACTTTGTGCCTCCATTTTGTCAGACTATCGAACTCATGAAGTCTGAGATCTGTTAACACATGTAATCACTATCAACGGCCCAAATGTGCTCCATATTTTGTATCTACATGAGTCTTGTGTGTTTTTGCAAGCATTCCCCAATTCCTCTGTATAGTCAGACTTCCAGACTATATTCAATCCATGGACATGTGTCCTCATTGATGGACAATCTAGATTCACTTCAGATCCTAGGACTTAGGGAAACTTGTTTCCTTTTCTCCTTATCATGAAAAATCTTCGAACTCACGAAGTCCAAAGGACTTCAAGGGTTAAAACCTGTGTACCTTCTCCAGATATGACGGTCAAGAAAGATCCTAAATTATCATGAACATATCTCATCCACTTGACCTTCAAACAATATGAACTCCTCTCTCCAAGTAATTTTTCCACTATTTCTCCTGAGCTTTATCTCTCGGGGTGATCCGAACCTCTAGCACACTCCTTACGCTCGTCTTCCTTGGAAATTTTCCAACGCTTGACTAAGTGTTGTCCCTGGGCACACCTTGCACAATTCTTCTCGAGATTATATACTCCACTAAGTATACATGCACTCCTTGCACTCACTTTGCAAAAATTCATGCTACCTCTTCTGAGCTACTGAGTTGGACAACAACTCTTCCTTCACACTCCTTGTGTGGCACTATTCACTCCTTGCACCGGAGTTTCAGAATAGAAACAATTGAAACTTATAGAACCTCACAAGTTCATATAATCAGCCATAATATGAACACATAGGCATATAAACACACAGAAAACAAATAACACAACATTACCTAGTTACTCAAAGACAAACATGTGTAGATATCTGAAAGCAATTATCCTCTATCATATTCATTCAGAAAATATTTACACAAGTTCTTACAACTCTCTAACAAGCTTTCTTCCTCTTGGCTTCAACAACAAAATACAATAATATTCAACAACCTCTTTGGGCATACAATACATACATTTATACACGGATGGGATTCTTGAGCCTTCCTTCCGACTACTCTAGTGCTATCATATCACAATTATGACATTAACCTACTAACACTTATTACAATAAATGGGCAATTACAACCCAAACATGAGTTGATTCTCAATATGTGTACAATCCTATATCCATTAAAGAAATTTCAATCTTCTGCAACCTCATACAATGGCTCAAGCGTCCAAACATTCAAAGGTATTTAATTACAACACTTTCAAAACATCAAAATGACGCTCCCTCCTTTGGATCAAAACCAATTTGAATATGCATGTTGAATGATGATATGTCCTCCAAGTGGCCTCATTGAAAATTGATGACGATGCTCCTGCATCACAACTAGTGATGGTTCCTGGAAGAAATGAATAAAACCATTCACAGGCATTTTGTTCTAGAGTTAATATAAACAACCAGAAAGAAATGTCATATTCAACCACATTATAAATATAAAAGCCATTATCAAACTTAACCAAATTATTTTCTGCATCCTCTAAAGTATTTCTGAAGAACATGGAAAATGTTTCCATGGAAATGTTTGGCAAGGGATGAACCTCTCCTTTAAAATTGAGGGGACCTTTATGCAACCATTTCTTTCTTTGGGAACCTTCTCCCTTATTATTATTTGAAAAAAAAATGTTGGGCTTGGTGAGGAAAGAAAAATAACATCACGACATGAAAGAAACTCTTTGGTAGAGTTGTCATATATATATTATTGTAATTTTATAATATTTTTAGTGGATTTGTTAGGGAATTCATCACAACATGAAAGAAACTCTTCGGTGGAGTCGTCATATATTTTTTATTGTAACTATGGAATCTTTTTAGTGGAGTCGTCGAGGAATCTTTCTTCAAAACCTAGAGTTTTAATAATGGAGTCCTCAAAGAGATCATTCTCCTAAATATTGGATGGTTCTTTGATTATCCAAAATTGTCATGATTGAATTGTTCCTGAAACTCCAATAACATATATTCAATCTCATATTGTTTTCCTTGAATGAGGTTTTCAAGAACCCAATTCATCTTAAGCCATTCAACTAGAAATTTTCCAGATCTCTTTCCAAGACTTCAACCAGAAAGCTTCTAGTTTTTCAATAATATCTAATTCTAAAAATAAGTATTATATTCATTGAAAATGAATCTTTCTTCCCCAATATGGTCACCAAAATTGTTGATCAATTTTATTTTCAAAGAAAAATAACCAACATTGGGGTAAAATATCTTATGGGAATCAAGAAATATTTTCCTTCATTTTTATAGAGGTGATACTCCTCTTTCTTGATCAATGGAAGATTCTTCTTATGACCTTAGATTCAAGAAATGGGTGAGTGATAAATTTCAAACCTCAATGAATCTTCCAATAAAAATATTGTATACATATGTAATTGTCAAGAACAACATCTTATTTAAGAAAAATAAGTAAATACAACAACACAAGATTTGTATCTACAAGGTTTGGAGTCTGCTTTCAACAAAAAAAATTCCTTCCATTTAAAATAATGTGAATTCAAAATATACTATAACTTTGCAAGATGAAATATATAAAAAAAAAAATGACAGGTCATCAAAGAACTTTAAAGGATTTCTTTATTAATATCAAAAGAGTTTGAAAAGCATCATGTTCCCAAGAATCCATTAATATCATCACCACACAGATTCATAAAAATGAAATGACACTTGATTAGTTCTTTATGATATAACTTAATAATAATATCCCAAATGTAAAATTTTTAACAATGTATAAAACAAGAGGTTTGAAACAACACTAACAAGATCTCAATGACTATTAAATAAACTGAAATAAATGACATTTGTTTTCTTCAAGTAGGGATTTTGATCCTCTAGACCTGAAATATCATAGAGAATGTCTAGAAGAATATTGAGAGAGAATGTTTATCAGACCCAAATATTCATGTTGTAAATGATACATGGAAAAATTGATGGAAATAATCAAGAAGGAAATATGAGGGAAAATGTTAAGCATGATAATTCACAAATTATGGAAAGGAAAAACTTCTTCCAACAAGAAACCAGAACTGTAAAAATTGTCTTCTTGAATATGCATCCATATTCTCTTATAATCTTCTCTTCATCTTCTTGGAATTGCTTTAGGGTTGGGGTTTTATTTTCCCCTTTGTGCAATAAAATATTAATTATTATTAAAATCCCTTTGTAAATGTGAACTTATATATATGTTCCCCCAACAGGGACCCACTTTAGATGTTCATAAATTTATTTTTTTAATAAACCATTTTCAAAAATAATTTGTTGCTAAGACATAAATATCCATGACTGTGTTTTAATTTTTATGGCATGATAGTTATAATTACAACCATGTAAATCATTTACAATTTATTACTCACATCTCTAGTTTTCCAATGAGCTCTCATTTTCTCAATTTGGACATCGGGATCTCAAGTTATGGCCTCCAGAAGTTAGGGACTCGACAACCATTTATCTATTCTTGCATGTGAATTTGTTAAGCCCTAAATAGTGGCACATTAACCCTTAATTGGGGAATATTACATTAATAATGTTATTTTATCTATGTCGGCTTGGGTCCATTAGTTGTAATTGTACCTCTTAGTCTCCTATATATACCAAGGAGACATTTTCATTTGGAATCATCTTATACTTGAAGATTTATGTGGTGTATAAGGAGGTTTCCCCCTCGAAGAGGATTATTATATGAAATTTTCTCTTTTTCAAGGCGTTGAGTACTTATTCTGAGGTTTTTCTATGCTATATTGATATTTGGTTCTTAACATATGGTATCAGAACTCAAGGTCTTGGGGTTTCGCTACTACATCTGAGACACCTTGGTATTTTCGCTATAATTTGTTTTCTACGGTGTGTCAAAAGGAACCCCTTAGAGGATATTTAGTAGACGGATCAAGATACGTTGGGTTAAAATTTCATCTCCTGAGGCCTTATACTTTTCGAGATAGATCATGTGTAAGATAGGGTTCTGGAATAATCCTGAATTGAGTCATCGCGGAATTTTTGCTATAAAATTTTTTCTGTAACGTTTCAGACCCTAAAATATGGAGGTTATTCACAAAAATTATTAAGGTATTTATGAGAAACATTTGATCTTCTCTGTCATCTTACATTTGTAGATACACCCTGTGGAAGCTAGGGTATCTGAGTAGTCTCGAGCAGGTGTTCCAGGTAAAACAATCATAACTTCTTCCTAGAGTATCCAAATTGAGTGAGACTGGTTACATTGAATAGTGGACAATCCATAGTATTTTTGGTACATTTTTCAGAATTTTTGATGTAGGAGCATCTCTCCAAGAAATCCATGTGCCAGCCAGCCATCCCATTCAACACATTCAAAGCGTGCATTCAAGGAAGAGAGGCACCAACCCTCTCACATTTTGAATTTGAATCAAAATCCTTTAATGTATGTAAGGTCGTGGAGCCATAGAGTCATTCCTTTGAGTAGGCGTTAGGTAGAAGTAGCCTTTAATGGTTGTAAGGATGAGATCTAGATCCAATCTAGACTAGACAACCATTAACTGTAAATTCAAAGTAATTGAATAGAGTAGGTTATTTGGAGGGAAGAGCTTGAAGAGCCCCCTCATGTAAAAAGATATTTTTGATCTTGTTTAAAAAAAAAAAGAGTAGAGGTACCAAGAGTTAGAGAAGAGAGTAGAGAGGAGGAGCCGAGACTCTGTTAAAGTCTGAGCTCAGGAACACCTTGTAAAGGAGGCATTTGATATTAATACAAACCAGAGCAGTTTTTCCTGCATATTGTCTGTGTTGTGTGAATGTCTTTGTGTGTTCTATTTATGCTATGAATGTATGTTGTAGATGTGTGTTTACAGGGACAGATAGGTTCTGCTATCTGTAGAGTTCTTTGATTTCAGGTTGGAGTTCTTTGAGGCTTCATGCCAAGAGGGCATGACAAAACACTATGGGTTCTGAAAGCTAGTGCATAGAGTGCACTTCCAATTCTACGAAATTTGGACAAGGACATGCTAGGAGGGAACACCAACTGAAATCATTGACTCAGAGGAAGACCTCAAGGTTTCTAAATACCTTGGAGGTGAGACTATGGAAAGAAGGACACAGTAGAAGACAAAATATCTAAGGAGTTATGTAGAGATCTGCCAAGAGGGAATTGAGCAGGTGCATAGAGTGCACAAAGGAACTCTATTGAGTTCATAAGGAAGATAGAACTATTGAGAGTTTTATAGAGCTCTGCTAGGAGGGCATTGAGCATAGGCACAAAGTGCTAAGGAGGAACTCTGCTATGAGTTCATAGAGAAACAAAATCATTGAGGATTTTGGACACTCTGCCAGGAGGGAATTGAGTAGGTGCTAGAGAGCACAGAGAGAACTCTTTGAGTTGAGAGATAAAGAAGAGTCCAAGGAGGGATCTTCACAGGGTTGTTGAACACCCTGTAGACTCAACAAGAAGTTTCTTGAGCAAGAGAGTGTGAGGAGGGCATTAGATTCTTCATCTAAGGGAGAAGGAAAAAGGGTTAATTCCTTAGAGGTCGAAGCTATAGGAAAATCTCAGAAGAGATAGCACCTTCATGCATGCAAAGACTCTACAAGGAACGTAGAAGTTGAAGAATCCTATGAGGATTTAAAGAGAGAAGCTCAGGAGGAGTAGTGCTTTTATGCACAGAGCCATAGCTGCAGAAGTTACAGAGGTCGAAAGGAAGACCCTTTGGAAGATTTGAATTCGAGGAAGCTCAGGAGGGAAAGCATTTTCAAAGACGCAGACAGAAGTTCTGAGTACAGGATTCGTAGTAGAGACAAAGGGAGAGGCCTTTGATAAGTTTAAATTCTTCCAAGGATTGGGAAGAAATAGAGGCTCACAAGGGAGAGCACAATTGCCATCAGATCAGGTTGAGGACAAGATCTGGACCATTGAAGTTTCACATCCAGGAAGCAACAGGAGGAGAGCGCATAGGAAGAATAGATCTAGGTCATCAAATCTTGCACGGATAGCCGATAGCCATCGGATCCAGGAGGAGTTGCACAAGGTTTAAATCCTAACACACAGAGCATAGAATCCCAAAAGTCTCGACATGGTAGAGGTATCGAGATTTCGGACTTCGGAAATTTGGAGGCTTAGAGGACGAAGGACCGAAGATTAGGACTCACAGGTCCTGAAGTTCCGAAATTATCAGAACCGTCCATCTGCAGAGGATAGGTCTCATGCAATCCTTTCATATCGGGGATTCAAACATTGGGAAGTAGAGAAGGGAGTCTTTTGGCTTCGCTACTAGTGAAGTCCTGAAACAATCTGGACCATTCATCTGGGGAGGACACGTGGAGGAGATCGGTGAGTCCACTGGGATTTCAGATACTGGGGATTCGAGAGAACAGAGGATAAGTGTCGTCGGGGTCATGAAGTTCCAAAATGAAAAACCCCAAAAAATCTGAATGAACAGGGAGGACACATGGCAACGATCCAGGCATCAGGGAAATTCCCAAAAAGAAGCATTTCGGTATTTTGGCTACCGGAAGATGCAGAGGTAAGAGTTCAGAACTCTTGACCCATAAAGTCTCGAAAGGACCTGAACCATTGGATCAGGAGAGGCTGTGAGCCGTTGATCTTGCTCAAGAGAAGGAGGACTAGATTTTTGGGATTTCGGTACTTCGGTATTTCAGCTACCGAGAGTATGAGAGGACAACGAATATTTGATGCACTGAGAGTCACAAAATTTCGAAACATGAATTCCTAAAGGCGAAGAAGGAATAATGTCGGGTCAAGAGGGAAAAGAGCCAAATTTCAGCACACTTGATATCAGGATTTTGGGATTCAACATTCCAGGGATCCCGTATACATAAGTTTGGATCATTTTGGCATCGAAAAACCTAAAATCGTGAAAGGAGGAGGAAGCTGGGACACAGGTATTTTCAGCATTCCAGAAATTGGCTTTTCGGAAGTCTTGAGGATAGGAAGCTAGGTGCTTTGCATCGATGAAACCCAAGAGGACTTCAGTCATATGAGGGGTGGTCATATGGACTAAGGGTATATCCTAGGGGACTAACCCCGAGTGAAGGCAATTCGGCAATTCGACATTTGAGAGACCAGAAGATCGACAAGGCAGAGGTTCTCGACATCAAGACTCAGGAAGTCCCGAAACCTGAAATTCCATTTCGGGAAAAGGTCACGGTCATGCTGAGGCCATGTGCAGATGAAATCTTGTGCCTGTTGCATGCTTGTGTGGGTGGAGTTTCACGAAGGACCTATGGATCGAATATTGGAGATTCCAGCAGGGAATCAAAAGAGTCGATCCGGCTCAAAGGAATTAAAGAATGATCCTTAGACTGGGAGGTCATGCAGTACCTGTTGAGGCAGGGGCCTCTGCACCATATGTGGTACAAGAGCTTGACTCTATTTGTATATTTCAGGCAGAGAGACCAGGAAGGAAAATACTCTGATATACAACAAAGTGGTATCAGAGGCAGCTTCCAGAGACAGGCAGAGGAAGGTAGAGTACTGGAACTCTATGGTGATTGTTAGCAGGTACGCAACAGTCAGGAAGACAGTCGGAGGGCTGCATGAGAAAGTTGGAAGCAATTAGAGTTGCAGAGTGACAACAACAAGTTTTCCAGGAAGGCAGATAGGAACAGGAAGATGGCTACTGAAGGCCATGGATGCGATGGAAAGAAGATCCATCAACAACAGGAGAACACTGCGAGAGATAATGAGCTCATCGAGATTAGAGCGAGAATGGATGAGCTAGCATTGCGGATGCAACAGAATGCTAAGTCAATATGGGTATACGAATGGTCCATGAGGACGAAAGAAAAATGGCCAGTTGGGGCATTGATGGCCAAAAGACAACAGAGGTTGTTGAAAATATGGTTGAGGCATGCTAAAAACCTCAACAAACCAGAGGAGAATATGGTTTAGGTGTGTGAACCATAGGATGGGAGGAACCTTAGTAGTGAGGATGACATGGGATCAACAGAAGATCTCAAAGACTGCCAAGAGGGAAGAACAAAAGTTCCCAATTTCCAGGAGGGCAGTGAGATGAGATCACTGTGGGATCTCATAGAGTATTAAGAGGACAGCCAGGGAATTTCACATAGCCAAGAGGGCAATGAAATGAGATCACTACGGGATCTCATAGACTACCAAAAGGGTAGCAAGGAAATCCCATATTTCCGGGAGGGCAAGGGAGAGAAGATGAAATCGTAGTTGAGTTCATATCAGCAGATGCAGCTGATGGAGAGGGAGGATCAGAGGAATCTTCTGATCATTGGAGGAATTGAAATATTCCTACCACTTAGCTCAGTTGGGGATAAAATATGGGTTGTATATGCAACAAAAACAAAAGGATAGCCAGCAGATATTGTCATGGAAGAAGAAGTGGAGCGGCCACTGATGACTTCCCAAGAAGAAGAAGGAAATGAGCATTCCGAGGAATGGCTCAAAATTTTCAGCCAGGAAGCTGAAAAGGAGACGACTGTAGCATTTGAGATTGCAGCAGAAGAAGCCAAGGAGGAGACAGACAGCATGGATTTTGTTGATCTGTATCAAGAATTTAAATCTCTGGAGGAGAGGGTGATAATGAAAAACATGCACATCCAACAAATTAAGTTGGAGGCAGAAGAAGGAGGATTCCAGTCTGAGGAGGAGCTAGAGAGAACTAGAGATACACCAGCAGGAGAAATGGAAAAAGAAGAACTGCCATAGGGAGAAGTTGAACAATAGTTCGGTGAGGAGACTGTAGAGATGAACTTTGTAGCAGAGTGGCAAGTCAAGGCCACAAGAGATGAAGAAGAAAACATGGGAGATCATAGTGATCTACCCATTTGCAGAAAGAATTTGCAGCAGAGGAGACTGCATGAAAAGAGCCATCCATTACAGCAGCTGGACGAGGTGATCGATGAGATCATGAAGCTGATGTTGAAGTCAGACCAAGAGACTACTATAAAGGATGAGTTGAGTAGAAGGGAGACTGCTAGAGTAGCAACAAATAAGAAACAACAATAGAAACAGTAGCAAAGAGATGGAGCAGAGAGACATCTCTGAAGAGTTGTTTGGGATCCAGGAGGATTTCAATAGCCAGGGTGGAGAGCTCATGAGAAGGAGATCATGAAATTTGTAGCAGAGGAGTATGATGCGGGAGAATCTCTCCAAGCCATCCATGCGCCAGCCAGCTAGCCCACTCAGCACATTCAAAGTGCGCATTCAAGGAAGAGAGATCCCAACCCTCCCACATTTTGAATTTGAATCAAAAGCCTTTAATGTATGTAAGGTCGTGGAGCCATAGAGACATGCCTTTGAGCAGGTGTTAGGTAGAAGTATCCTTTAATGGTTGTAAGGCTAAGATCTAGATCCGATCTAGACTAGACAACCATTAATTTTAAATTCAATGTAATTGAATAGAGTAGGTAGATTGGAGGGAAGAGCTCGAAGAGCCCCCTCATGTAAAAAGATCTCTTTGATCTTGTTTAAAAAGAAAAAAAGAGTAGAGGTATAAAGAGTTAGAGAAGAGAGGAGAGAGGAGGAGTTGAGACTCTATCAAAGTCTGAGCTTAGGAACACCTTGTAAAGGAGGCATTTGATGTTAATACAAACCAGAGCAGTTTTTCCTGCATATTGTCTGTGTTGTGAGAATGTCTATGTGTGTTCTATTTATGTTGTGAATGTATGTTGTAGATGTGCATTTACAGGGACAGATAGGTTATTCTATCTATAGAGTTCTTTGATTTCAGGTTGGATTTCTTTCAGGATTCATGCCAAGAGGGTGTGACAGAACACTGCGGGTTTTGAAAGCTAGTGCATAGAGTGCACATCCAATTTTGCGGAAGGCACACCAACTGAAATCATTGACTCAGAGGAAGACCTCAAGGTTGTTGAATACCTTGGAGGTGAGACTATGCAGAGAAGGACATAGTAGAAGACATAATCTCTGAGGAGTTATGTAGAGCTTTTCCAAGAGGGCATTGAGCAGGTGCATAGAGTGCACAAAGGAACTCTGTTGAGTTCAAGAGGAAGATAGAACTATTGAGAGTTATATAGAGCTCTTCTAGGAGGGAATTGATCACAGGCACAGAGTGCTGAGGAGGAACTCTATTGTGAGTTCATAGAGAAACAGAGTCACTGAGGATTCTAGACACTCTGCCAAGAGGGCATTGAGTAGGTGCCAGAGGGCACAGAGAGAACTCTTTGAGTTTGGAGACAAAGAAGAGTCCAAGGAGGGATATTCATAGGGTTGTTGAAAACCCTACAGACTCAGCAAGAAGTTGCTTGAGCAAGAGAGTGCCAGGAGGGAATCATATTCTCCATCTGAGGGAGAAGGAAAAAGGGTTAATTCCTTAGAGGTCGAAGCTACAGGAAAAGCTCAAAAGAGATAGCACCTTTGTACATGCAAAGACTCTGAAAGGAACGTAGAAGTTGAAGAATCCTTTGAGGATTTAAAGAGAGAATCTCAGGAGGAGTGGTGCTTTTATGCACAGAGCCATAGCTGTAGAAGTTGCAGAGGCTGGAAGGAAGACCCTTTGAAAGATTTGAGTTCGAAAAATCTCAGGAGGGAAAGCGTTTTCAAAGATGCAAACAAAAGTTGTGATTACAAGCTTCGTAGCAGAGACAAAGGACGAGGCCTTTGATAAGTTTAAATTCTTCCAAGGATTGGGAAGAAACAGAGACTCACAAGGGAGAGCACAATTGTCATTGGATCAAGTCGAGGACAAGATCTAGACCGTTGAAGTTTCACGTCTAGGAAGCAACACGAGGAGAGCGCATAGGAAGAATAGATCTGGGCCATCAGATCTTGCACATATATTTGATATCCATTGGATCCAGCAGGAGCTGCACGAGGTTTAAATCCTCATGCGTAGAGCATCAAATCCAAAAAGTCCCGACAGGGTAGAGGTATCAGGATTTTGAACTTCGGAAATTCGAAGGTTCAGAGGACGAAGGACTAGAGATTAGGACTCATGGGTCCCGAAGTTCTGAAATTATCGGAACCATCCATATGCGGAGGACAGGTGTCGCAAGATCCTTTCATATTAGGGATTTAGACATTGGGAAGCAGAGAAGGGAGTCTTTCGGCTTCGCTACTGGAAAAGTCCCAAACCGATCTAGACCATTCATCTAGGGAGGATACATTGAGGAGATCGAGGATTCCAATGGGATTTCAGATAACGGGGATTCGAGAGAACAAAGGATAAGTTTCGTAGGGGTTGCGAAGTTTCGAAACGCGAAACCCCAAAAACTCTGAAAGAATAGGGAGGACACGTGGCAATGATCCAGGCATCGAGGAAATTCTTGAAAAGAAACATTTCGGTATTTTGGCTACTAGAAGAAGCAAAGGTAAGAGTTCAGAACTCTTGACCCATAAAGTCCCAAAAGGACCTAAGCCATTGGATTAGGAGAGGTTGTGAGTCGTTGATCTTTCTTAGGAGAAGGAGGACTGGAGTTTCAGGATTTCAGTACTTTGATATTTTGGCTACTGGGAGTATGAGAGGACAGTGAAGATTTGATGCGCTGAGAGTCGCAGAATTCTGAAATGCGAATTCCCGAAGGCGGAGAAGGAGCATTGCCGGGCCAAGAGGGAAAAGAGCCATATTTCGGCACACTTGATATCAGGATTTTAGGATTCGGCATTCTGGGGATCCCGTATACATAAGGTCGGATAATTTTGGCATTGGAAAACCCGAAATCGTGAAAGGAGGAGGAAGCCGAGACACAGGTATTTTCGGCATTACGAAAATTGTCTTTTCGAAAGTCTTGAGGACAGGAAGCCAGGAGATTTTCATCGATGAACCCCAAGAGGATTGCGGTCATATGAGGGGTGGTCATATGGACTAATGGTATAGCCCAAGGGAGTAACCCCAAGCGAAGCCAATTTGGCAAATCGACATTTCAGAGACTGGAAGATTGAGAAGGCAGAGATTCTCGACATCAGGACTCAGGAAGTCCTGAAACCCGAAATTCCATTTCGGGAAAAGGTCATGGTCATGTTGAGGCCATGTGCAGATGAAATCTCGCACCTGTTGCATGCTTGTGCAGGTGGAGTTTCACGAAGGACATGTGGATCGAATATTGGATATCCCAGCAGGGAATCAAAAGAGTCGATCCGGCTCGAAGGCATTAAAGAATGATCCTTAGATCGAGAGGTCATGAAGTACCTTTTGAGGCAGGGGCATCTGCACCAATTTCATATCAATCATTTTGTGTGGGGCACGCTATACAAGTGAGATCTCTTGGAAAGGATAAAAATCAGCAAGATGTGGGGAAGTTACTGTAACTTCCACTTGGCACATCTAATTTTGATCAGACCTATGGCATTGCAGAAAAGAAATATCAGAGAACTAAAAAAAAGAAATTTTCATACCCAGTGTTGAAACAGACCTTCAATTTTTAATCTTAATGATAAAAATTATTGTATCTTTGAGGCTTTACATCATATAAATTTTCGAAAGTAAAAAATTCATATCCAATGAAACCACAATGCCTTTATGGTTCATTGTTTGAACAAAGAATAATCAAAAACCCAAATAAATATAATTTTTTTAGTACCTCTCGAAATAATATTTTAAGACAGACATTGATTCAAATCTTAAGGCATATCCATTTACATTGGGACATCGGGATTCAGAGTTTTGAATAAATAAAGGTTCAACACAAATATAATAGCGAAACCCCGATTCCCGATATTACGATACATTAATCCTTAATTAAAAACATCATTTACATAAATCCGTTTTAAGAAAGGGTTTTAAAACTTTAAGTTAATCTCATCGTGAAATTGTGATTCACGATTTTGCAAGAACAAATAAACTTAACATCGTTTTCTCTGATTTCCTGATCCCCGATCGTAATTAATTCTTAAGTGAGGTTTGACAGTAATCTAATTACTATTAAATATGATTAAGAGTGACTAATTATATCGGGAAATTGTGATTCGAGATTTTGTGAACGACATATTTCATAATCATCGGATTTCCCGATTCCCCGATTCCCGATTCCCCGATCCCCGATTTCCCGATTTCCGAGCTCTTGATTAATGAAATCCCGAAAAGGTAATCTGGATTAATTAAGATAATAAAATGATTGACTTAAATAATAGATCGCAATTTCGGCAATCGGTGTTTTACGATGATTTACTTTCTTGACATCAAAAGTTCCGAAACCCCAATGAATGCATTTTCAAACTTATGATAAGATTAACGATAATAAATCATTCTCAGAAACGAGGGTTAAAATTTCAAACTTTTAATAAACGATCTGTATACAGCAGGTTTCTATTATACTCGAAAATATTGGAAAATCTCAGGTACAAACATTAAATGCATATTATCTGGAATATCTTTGCATTTATTTCATAATAGATGAACAGATCTCGAAGATTTTACGATATATTCGAAATAATTTTTCGAAGCGTTTACATTATTCC
>ML863011.1:27754-41624 GCA_009831015.1 Picea engelmannii
ATCAAAAGTTCCGAAACCCCGATGAAAGCATTTTCAAACTTATGATAAGATTAACGATAATAAATCATTCTCAGAAACGAGGGTTAAAATTTCAAACTTTTAATAAACGATCTGTATACGGCAGGTTTCTATTATATTCGAAATTATTGGAAAATCTCAGGTACAAACATTAAATGCATATTATCTAGAATATCTTTGCATTTATTTCATAATAGATGAACAGATCTCAAATATTTTACGATATATTCGAAATAATTTTTCGAAGCGTTTACATTATTCCAAAAGCTGAATTCTGCTCTGTTTCAGGTTTTCAAGTGAACACGGAGTCTTTCTCTTCTTCTGAGCTGCTCCACCATTGACAGTCATGTTTGCTTCGGAATCTTGTTGCTAAGTTATGGCGCCCAAAAAGGCTTCGAAGAAAACCGAAGAACAACTGGAAAGCGATATCATTTCAGATACTACTGCAGCTGGAATAATACACAATGTTAAATCATGGGCTGCAATCGCAGAGAAAATGGAAGATGAACTTTCATATTCGGATAATGGTACAGACAACCATCTTCGAGACATAGCCGAAATAGGTCTTCATAAGGTTGCAGCACGTCCGCGACTGGTTTCATATACAGATATGGTTATCTGGGCACTGGATAAGGTAGACGTTCCAACAAGGAGCATACTGAACGAGCAAGGAGAGGTCACCGGCTCATTCAGGCCTGAACATATCCAAGTAATGTATAAGTTATCACCCAATCATAAGCATACTTTAAATTCTGAGTTTTTAGCCGCATTTCAACAAAAAGAATGCGCTGAAGGAGGCCAATCATACCCGGACATGATAAAAGAATGGGTCAGAGACAAAAATAAATTTAGGGCCGATGCACAGGGGATATATGCCACTGCTTCATTGAATGATTATATGAGGTATTTAGTAATGATGTTATGCAGACTATATGGGAAAAAGGACTCAAATCACTTTAGTGCAGAATGGACACCCCTCCTAGAAGAGGTTTCAAAGGGAAGAAGTTTCAACTGGCATAAGATTTCATCGGCCAATATGTACTCTGTAGGAAATTTGATCAATATTATAGAGTAGAAGAATCAGGAAATCAAACAGCTTCAAGACAGACTGAAAGAAAATGACAAATTGATTGGATGGGGTATACAAAAAGGTCTTGAGCAAGCCAGGCTCAAAGATATACAGGATATTCAAAAGTTAAATGAAAATTTAACTGAAGAAAAGCATATGATTCAAACTACCCGAGAACAAGTGCAGGCACTGGGCAATGAAAATAAATTGCTTCAAGACAAGATCATTTCAATTACTAACCAAGTGATTGGAATAGATCAATTCAAGACTAAAGCAGCTGAGATATATGCTAATATCCAGGTAGAACAACAAAATGTATTTTGCAATCTGGAAATCATCCAGAGTTATTTTCATGAATCTAAAAGATCCTTGGACGAGGGCGTGTTAAAAGAAATGGAAGCTAAAGCGGTAAGAAATTCTTTCGAAAAGATACTCACTTCTTTACAGAAGGAGGAAATTGGAAAACCACAAAAGTTGTCTACTGCAGAGCAGTTAAAAGGAGAGGCAATGATAAAAGTTTGGGAAACAAACTTGGAAGGTTATAAAAAGATCACAAAAAATGTCAATGAAAAATGCCAAAAGATTTTTGATTCTATTGAAAAAGAATCAACACCTATCGGGACATATGGATTATCCAATTCATTAGGAGAGATTGACATTAACAGGTATCAACTAAAGGCAAAAAAGGAACTGGAAGAGAAAGAAGCTGAAATTTCAAATATCAAAATAGTCAATATGACCGAAATCGAGAAGCTAATGATAAATTCCAGTTCAAAACTGGAAAAGGTTAAATCTACAGAGAAAGCAATTGCACACCAGTTACCAGGATTACAATGAAGCTTCTTCTCCTTTGAAGCAAACGAGATACCCGAGGCTCCTAAGGCTTTGGTGAACTTTTTAGAAAAACATGTTCAAGCAACTGAAGCAGATAAAGAATGTTTTCCTACCCAGAGTTAAAACTTTGTAAATATTTCTATTTTTAGTATTTGGTAATAAATTATAAACGGTTGACATTAGTCTATTGCAACCGAGAGATTAGTAAGTTGGTTAGTTACCAATGGAAATTTTGGACAGAAATGTATAAATACAATTTCGTGAGGCTGAAACAAGGCTTCAGAAATTTTGGGAACAAGAGAATTTTGTACGATCAACTTTAAAGTTTATCAGAATATCATTCACAACGAGATTCTGGATCTTGTCATTCAGTGACTATGTTTCTATCCTTCTCTAGTTTCATTTGTTAAATCTTCTTCTTAATGTGCATTTCTAGCAAGTGAATCAATTTGGAATTATATGCAATTATTGTTTATAGTATCAGATTGATTTGGATGTTGAATGTGTTACAGTTTTTCCTCTGGAATTATTTTCAATAATTTTAAGACCTGTAACCTTCTGTTCCTTAATATTTCCTTTTGTTAGAAAACCTGCGCTCCTTTCTTTATTGTAATGGAAATATAAGCTTCTTTCCAGATTAAATCCTTATATTTCTCTGTGTCATGTTTCATTGTTTACAATTTCATAATTGTCACTGAACCAGGAAACGGCCTCACTTGTGTCTTCATTTTCTGTTTTAAGTTTTAAAGTTGTTTTATCATATCTTACCTGAATGTATGAAGTAACAAATCTATTAAAAACCCTTTTATAAAAATATAAAAAATCAATCACCCATGACAGTCCCTAACGGAAGACAACCAAACATAGAACCCGGTTTACAAGATCAAACCATCATTGCATTGAACCTATTTAACACCATCTTACAAACTGCAACAAATAGAACCGAGTTAGAGCGATCGTGGGCAGCGATTGAACGCGATATAACCATCCAGGAACAAAGGGAAGAAAGACAGAGACAGTTGAGAAACTGACTCTAATCTAGTTTTCTTTGTTTCATTGTTTTAAAAGTATTATCATTTTTGGATGCCTAGACGGTGTGTTTTATAACCTTAAAACACAAACTCTGGAACAACACCCAGAAGGGCCGAAACTTTGGAGATACAACAGAATAAAGATTGTCTACTATAACCACCTCAAAAATCAAGGTTTAAAAGTGAAACTTGGCCAACAATCAACCAAAAAAGGAAACTTCTACACCAAATAAGCCTCCAAACAGTCCTACTTGGACACTTGGTGAAGGTTAAGAAATGACTAGGGACATAAATGAATTACAAAAGAAGACAATGATAAAATATGAACTACAAGGGATGATGGATTCAATTGAAGATAAATTGGAGGCAATAATGGATACTAATATGGATGGTTTAAGAAGGGAGATCATGGAAGGATTGAAAATTTTCCTAATAGAGAGGACACCTGAAAGTGAAAATGTATCGCATGAAATTCATTATGAGGACACAAGGAAGATGAATCAAGAATGGAGAAACTCCAAATTTTGGTTGAAGACCAACCACGTTTCTAATATCGATATGAGGAAGTTTGATGGCAAAGACCCAATCACATGGATACTTTAGATGGAGCAATTCTTTGATCTACATAATGTGCCTCATACACAAAAGGTACAAATTGCTTGTTTATATTTAGAACCCAATCAATTTGTATGGTATCTATGGATTTGTTCTTGCAAATCACTCATCACTTGTACAATTTTCATGGAAGAAATGATAGCACACTATGAGGATACAAGGAGAAACACCTTCTTTAGCCGATTGATAAATCTCAAGCAAAACGGTTCAGTTACAGAGCATATTGAGAACCTCCAAATATTGAATATAAAGGTAACAAATATTCCAGATGAGCACTTGATTGATGTATTCATAGGAACTTTAAAGGATAACATTCAACATGAGGTTCACCTTTGGTAACCCAAATCATTAGAGAATGCATTTAGGGTGGTAAGAAATGTTGAAAGTAAAAATATAACTATGGCTACTAGAAGGACCAATCCTAACATCTATCGAGAGAATAATTATCCTTCTTCTAAAACACCTCAACCTACAAGGTTGACAACTAAACAATTAGAGGAAAGAAAAGTAAAATTTTTATGCTTTAATTGTGACAATAAGTACAGTAAGGGACATAAGCGCGGTGAGAAGAAATTATTCTACATAAACTAATTTTTGCATTAAAGATCATTTTTGCATTCCTGTCATTGATGAATTGTTATATGAACTACATGGAGCAATCTATTTCACAAAGTTGGATCTTCATTCAGGGTATGATTAGATTAGAATGAAGGAAGAAAATATCCCCAAAACAACATTATGAACTCATGAAGGCCATTATGAATTTTTGGTCATCCCTTTTGGCCTTACAAATGCACCTTCCACATTCCAAGGGTTGATGAACTCCATTTTCAATCTCTTCCTTTGAAAATTTGTGTTAGTATTTTTTGATGATATACTAATCTATAGCAAGTCTTGGGTGTATCATGTGTGACATGTTGACAAGGTGCTACAACTACTAAAGGAGAAACAACTATATGCCAAACCATCCAAATGTTTCTTTAGGGTGAAGGGGGTAGAGTATTTGGGTCATATTGTATCTCATGAAGGTGTCAAGGTAGACCCTAACAAGATTAAGGCCATTATGGACTGGCCAATTCCCAAAACATTGAAGAATCTTATAGGATTTTTGGTTTTGATAGGTTACTACTGCAATTTTGTTCAGAACTATGGGAGAATAGTTGCACCTTTAATGACACTAACTAAGAAGGATGCATTTTCATGGACTCCAGAGGAAACTAAAGCTTTTGAAAAACTTAAAGAGTTGATGTGTAAAGCTCTTATCTTGACAACATCGGACTTCACAAAAACCTTTATTGTGGAAAGTGATGCCTCGGGAAATGGCATTGGTGCTATCCTAATGCGAGAAGAAAGGCCCCTGGATTTTGAAAGTCGTCCACTCAAGGGAAAGGACTTATACAAACCCATTTATGAGAACGAAATGATGGAAATACTACATGTATTGAAGAAATGGCACCCTTACCTAATAGGTAGGCACTTCAAGGTCAAAACAGATCATGATAGTCTTAAATACTTCTTGGAAGAAATACTATCTTCAAAAGAACAACAAAAATGGCTGACCAAGATATTGGGTTATGATTTTGAAATCATCTATAAAAAAGGGAAGAAAAATGTTGTGGCAGATGCAGTCTCAAGAAAGGATGAAGATGTTGAGGCCTTTCTCTGTGCTATCTCGATCATCCAACCCGATTGGATAATAGAAGTGAGGGATGAATGGAAGAATGAAAAAATTGTGTGGACTCTCATTCAAAGGTTGCAGTAGCATTCTAGTGCATTAGATACATTTACATGGAAAAATGATTCACTATGGTACAAAGATTGCTTATATTTATGTAAGAACTCCCAAATCAAACAAAAGGTACTATTGGAATTGCATACCTCTCCGGTAGGAGGGCACTCAAGATCTTTTAAAACCTACCATAGGGTTGAGAAGGATTTTTTTTGGGATGGCCTTAAAACCGATGTTCAAATTTTTATAGTAGAATGTTTGGTTTTCCAACAAAATAAGGTGGAAACAATTAAGACCCCATGCCTTTTACAACCATTAGCCATCCCAAGATATCGTTGGGAGGAGGTTTCCATGGATCTCATCACAAGGTTACTGAAGTCTAAAGGAAAGAGTTTCATCATGGAAATTGTTGATAGACTGACCAAGTATGCACACTTTTGTGCACTCTCTCATCCCTTCAAATCTAGTATAGTTTCCATCGCATTCATAGAGACAGTTCAAAAACTACATAGAATCCCAAATATTATTGTAAGTGACAGAGATCCTATCTTCACTAGACATTTTTGGATATAATTATTTTCTTGTTTGGGTACTCAATTGGCTCATATCTCATCCTATCATCCTCATTTTGATGGACAAACCAAGATAGTGAACAAATATATGGAAGGCTACCTTCATTGCTTTGTCTCTGATAAACAAACACAATGGTCCAAATGGTTACCCTTGGAAAAATGGTGGTATAACACTTCCTTTCATACTGCAATAAAAATGAAACCATTTATGGCACTCTATGGATACCACCCTCCTTCCATCACTTCTTCTCTAAAATAAAATTCTAAGGTTCAAGCTGTGGAAGATCACATCGAGCATTAACAACAAGTTCTCCAAATATTAAAGGAAAACAAGACCATGGCACATAATCACATCAATCTAACCTCATAGGTCAAAGAGGATATCTCCTTCAGACTCTTAGTTGTGAAAATGGGATATCATGACCAAGTCCTTAAAAATTTCACGATGAAGCTCAGGAAGGATAGCGAGATTTAAGTCTCGAAAGGGAGAATCCTTTCATTTGGAAGACGAGCAGATGATATCCATTCGGGACAACCCATATGACCAACATGTAGGAACCTTAGGATAAGCCTAAGGGAGCTAATTTCTTCTGGCTTCAGTGCTCCAGAAGTCCGGGACTTGGAAGTAATATCGAGCCTCATAGTCACGAACCTGCCAAATGTGAACGAGAGTTATGGATGCAAGGTTGAACGACGTTGGGCGGTTTCCCTAGTGGTTAGATTAGCCCATCTTATCGACTAAATCGAGATTCAACTCCCCATCGCAAAGTAGCGTGAGACACCGTTCGAGAATGTTCATGGGTTCCCTCAATCGTTATATCTGCACCAAGGTGACTTCAATGAAGTACCACTTCGAAAGAATGGAGATTCCATAGCATAAAACTCCATGAAGGATGAAGTTATGAAATGGAGGAGAGTTGTAGATTTTGAGGAGATCATCAAGAGCCCTGCCTACCATCCAATCATCCAGGAGGAGGGACCTGCACACAGTGCTTCGACAAAGTCCTGCTTCGGGAGAATGGAGTGATAGTAAATCAAAAACCCTCGAAGGTCAGAGTTGTGAAGTGACCAGGACCGTAGATCTAGGGATCCTTCGGATTCTTTCATAGCCATAGGATTTGCGATGTAGTCAGACCGACATTGACCGCTTTGGAAGGAAAGGGGTGTTGTGACGCCAAAATCCCTGAAGGACGAAGTCATGAAGTAATGTGGACCATCGATCCATGGATTCTTCGGGATCCTTCACAACCATTGATGTATAGGGGACACGTGCCACTAGATCATCTAGTCTAGAGACTGGACATTCTAGGGAATTTGAGGTGTGGTGTGTTGAAAAGATCTGAAGCCTGAAATAACGAGAGTCATTGATTCGAGGACACTTTGGGACTTTTCCTAACCGTGAGATCTAGGTTGTGGTCAGCTCGGTGATGACCAACTTTGGGATAAAAGAGGAGTTTTCATATCAAAACTCTTGAAGGCCGAAGTTGTGAAGTAACATTAGCCATGGATCTATGGATCCACGTGGTCGGATATCAATCATGAGATTTGAGGGATGTTAGAAGGTTTTCAGTCAGGTGTGATGTGGCAATATGATGTCACAAGAGTGACATGGACCCATGATCGATGTGCCACATTTCATCTGGATCTGTGATTGTCATAGACCCTATATGCCTATTGGAATGTGACATATGTCAGCCCTGAGCCTTCTACGTGTTATCCCGTGGTACATGCCCACCTAGCCAAAGTGGTTGGTGAAGTGACCAAAACTCTGGGAGTCCTGGATTTTGGGACTCCAGAAGAGTTGGGGTGTAGTAACCTAAGAGGCCCAAAGTTTGGAACCATGTGGAAGTATTACGGGACTTTGAGACTCTGGAAGGTTTCACGCGTAGACAGTAAGGAGGCATTCAACGTTGAAGAACTGAAGTGTCGAGGTTCCTATTGACCTACATGTTAGACAAATGTTGAGTCCAGGCATGGGATAAAATGGTGGATGGAATTCCACTGTGGATGAAGGAACTTGGATACAATACGTGTGAGGTGGATTCACGTGGATGCCACGTGACCCTCAACCAATGAATGCCCGAAGAATTTTGGGAAGACATAACTTGCAACCCAAAGCTCAGATTTGAGCTTGGTATAATTCATTATAACTCTATGAGTAAGTAGAATAGGATAAAGACCTCAGATAGAGGATTTGAGATGTTAAGGAGAGAAAAAATTTGATGCTCCATCCCTAGGAAAAATACTCAGGAGTCAGGTGTGTTACAAATCCTTGTACCATGGTTTTAGAAGAGAAACAATTGAAACTTGCAAAACCTCACAAGTTCATCTACTCAACCATAATATGCACACACGGGCATATAAAACACAGAAAAAAATAACACAACATTACACAATTACTCAAAGGAAAACATGTGTAGAGATCTGAAATTGATTCTCCTCTATCATATTCATTCAGAAAATATTTACACAAGTTCTTACAACTCTCCAATAAGATTTCTTCCTCTTGGATTCAACAACAAAATACAATAATCTTCAGCAACCTTCAACAACCTCTTTGGGCATACAATATATACATTTATACATGGAGGGGCTTCTCGAGCCTTCCTTCTGACTATTCTAGTGATATCATATATCAATTAAGGCATTCACCTACTAAGCCTTATTAAAACAAATGGGCATTTACAACCTAGATACGAGTTGATGCTCAATATATGTACAATCCTATATGCATTAAATAAATTTCAATCTTATGTGACCTCATACAATGGCTCAAGCCTCCAAACATTAAAATGTCTTTAATTACAATACTTTCAAAACATCATAATGATGTACCCTCCTTGGGATCAAAACCAATTTGAATATGCGTGTTGTATTTTGAGTTGTCCTCCAACTAGCCTTATTGAACATTGATGATGATGCTCCTAGATCATACTCCTCAGGAAAAAAAGATTCATGGACTCTTATCCATGAGTTCCTCCACTATATTTCCATGCTTCTAGATGTCAGTATCAGTTACCCAACTGGCATATTCTACTATATGATCTTTCCACTTAACAACATATCCATAATAAACTTTCCTCCTAGTCTTCTTAGCAATCCTCAGATTCAGAATCTTCTCTATCTGTGGTTTCTCTACGATGGGCATATATAGCTTCCATTGAATATCCTCTTGATATTTTGTTCATTCTATAGCATTCATTTTATAAGGATATAAGTCTACTACATTGAATATTAGTGATATTCCAACCTCCTAAGGCAATTCAATCTCATAAGCATTTGCAACAAACTTTCTGAGGATCCTACATGGTCCTATCTTCTTCATATTCAACTTGTTATATTTCCCATTCAGAAATCTCTCTTTCCTCAGGTGTGATAAAAGTTGATATCTAACTTTGAAATTTACCTCTCTTCTTCTATGGTCTACTCTACTTTTGTATTTCTGGTTATTATCTTGTAGTTTTCCCTTGATCTGATCATGCAATTTTTGCATCTCTGTAGCAAAATCCTCTGCTCCTACACTTTGGAACTCATCTCGTCCCAAATCTCACAACTCTGAAATTCCCCTTGGATGCATTCCATATACTATCTGGAATGGGATTTTACTAGTACTCTTATTCAGCGAGTCATTATATGCAAACTCTTCTTGGGGTAGAATTTGATCCCACTGACTATTATGCTCAGTGACCAAACTCCTTAATAAATTCCCTAAAATTCAATTCACTACCTTAGTCGGTCCATCTGTTTAAGGATGATATATCAAACTGAAAGAGAAACTTTTCCCCATATTCTTCCACAAATTCCTCCAAAAGTGTCCCACAAATTTAGTGTCTCTATCTGAGACTATACTTCTGGGGAACCCATGTAATCTCACAATCTCCTTGAAAAATATATTTTCTATGTGAGTAACATCATTGGTTTTGTGACACGGTATGAATTGTCTCATATTAGAAAATATTTCAACCACTACAAATATTGAATCACTCCCTCTCTGGGTTCTTGGTAATCCCAAAACAAAATCCATGCTTATAGCATCCCACAGTCTGTCTGGAATAGGCAATGGTTGATACAATCCATTGTTTTGCTACTTTGCTTTGGTATACTGGCAGATTCTGCATCTTTTCACGAACTTCTTCACATAATATCTCATACCTAGCTAATGGTATGAAGAACGCAATTGCATATATATCTTATCATGGCCAAATTTTCCAACCAAACCTCCACTATCCTTCTCTTTTAGCAATTTATCCCTCATTGAGCACTTCAGGATACACAATTGACTTCCTTTGAAAAACAATCCATATTGGATCATATATTCTATCCACTGACTTATGTCCCTTAGTAAAGGGTTCTCACATTCTTCATAAGCTTCCGTGAAATCTAGATCTTCTTGATACATCTCCTTGAGGTGTTCAAACCCCAAAGTCTCCAATTGGAATTCTTGCAAGATCAAACATCTCCTACTCAAAGAATATGCAACTTTGTTAGTGCTACCACTAATATGTTTAATAAAAAAAGTAAAATTCTCCATGAATTCTACCCATTTGGCATGTATCTGGTTCAATTTATCTTGTTTGGTTATGAACTATAAGGCCTGATTATCTGCATACAGAACAAACTCCTTTGGGATAAGATAATTCCTCCACTTTTTCAAATTTTGAATTACAACATAAAAATCCTTATCATAGGTTGAATACTTCCTCTTATCATCATTCAAATTCTCATTTAAATAATCAACAAGCTTGTTGTCTTCACTTAAAACTGTGCTAGTGGCTACTCCACTCACATCACATTTGACTTGAAATTTCTTAAAATCTAGCATAACTAAAATAGGCTATTCTGTTATTTTTTGTTGTCTTGCATTTCTTGTTTGTGAGGTACATTAGTGGCCATAGGAAACTGCATTTCTGTGAGGTACTTCTTTCAAGAGTTCCTTCTCACTCATACTCCTTCAAGTGCTTCTTCTTTGACTCCTTTATCTTCTATTGGTAACAACATATGCTTAAAACCATTCTTCTCAATGGTATAAGTGTTCTTTCTCCCATAATGTATGGCATTCCTATCATATTGCCACAGTCTTCCCAACAGAACATGGCAAACATCCATAGGTATGACATCTCATAAAACATCATCTTTATAAACACCTATTTTAAATTCAACTTTGCATTGTCGAATTACCATGACTTGATGTCCTTTCTGTAACCATTAAACCTTATATGGATTTGGATGTGAAGTCGTCTCCAACTTTATGTTTTCCACCATCTTTGTAGATACCAAATTATCAGTACTTCCATTGTGTATAATCACCTTGGATACCCTATATTTGGCCTTTCAAGCAGTTTTGAATAGATTGTTCCTCTGGACTGGTTCTCTTACCTCTTTCTCTAGCTTCACAATAACTTTACTCATCATGAGTGATCTTCCTTATTTTGCTTCTTTGGCATTCATCTATGTCTCCACATTCTTCTGTTGTGCTTCGAAAATGTGAGCTTCTCCAATCCTTGTGTTTTTCTTCTCAAGACATTCCCAAGACATGTGCCTTGTCTTTCCACAGGCATAACACTTCACTTCTCCTCCTCTGCCTCTTCTTCGTCCTTGGGTAAAATAACTTCTTCATCCATCATGTCCTCCTCTAGAACTTCCTCCTTTCTCTATCTGACTATTGTATTTTCAAGCTTTCCCTATGGGTTTCTGGAACTTTTCTTTAACAATGCCTCTACCTCTGTTTCGTTGACTATGTTTCCTTGCTAATGTTTCTTATATCTTCATGACTACCTGATAAGCATATTCCATAGTTCCTGTTGTCATCATGCTAACTTTATCCTGGATCTCATATCTTAGGCCACTAATGTACCTCACAAATTTTTCTTCATCATTCTCCCTATGTCCTTCTCTTATGTTCATCTTGTAAAACTCTTTAGTGTACTCCTTCACTGACAAACCTTTCTGTCTCATATTTTTCAGCTTCCTAAACATATTTATTTTTTAATCCTTGGGTATGAACTTAACCTTCAACTTAGATACCATTCTATCCCAATTCTTAATCTTTGACTTACCTTTGCATCTTTTGTGAGCCTGCAATTCATCCTACCATAGTGTTGCACGTCCCTTCAATCTGGTCACAACATACTTCACTTTCTTCTCACACAAATCTTATTTCCTTGGCTCTGATACCACTTGATGCAAACCCCCACCACTCCTGAGGCTCGCATGACCTCCCAGTCTAGGATCATTCTTGCAAGGGAGATAAATTATCTCTTGGGTCCTCTATGAGCCCTCAAAAATATATACCACGGGTATTTTCTCTTCTCCCTATGCACAAAATCACAATTGCTATGGTCTTATCTCGTCAGCGGAGTCTTCCACATGACCTCGGGCCAAAACCATGGGTTAAATATTAACTTAGCTAAGAAATCAGGACTTCGGAAGTTTAGGCTATGGGAGCTTCAGGAATATTTGCAATACAACTCTTCACAACCTCCTAACGTCGAATTGGTGGAGGCTAGATCCACTCTTCACGTGTCTCTCCTGACCAATGGTCAATATATACTTCGATATTTGGGATTTCGTGGATTCTCGATCCATAAGAATTTGCACCTCCGTTCTCCTAGACTGTCGAACTCATGAAGTCTAATATCTGTTGACACGTGTACTCACTATTAGTGGCCCAGATGCAATCTAGATTTTGGATCTTCGGGAGTCTTGTGTGTTTTTTCAACCATGCCCCAATTCCTCGATATAGTCAGACTTCCATACTATATTCAATCCATGGACATGTGTCCTCGTTGATGGACATTCCATATTCATTTCGGATCCCGGGACTTCGGGAAACTTGTTTCCTTTGAGCCTAAGGATGGAAAATATCTGAACTCATGAATTCCAAAGGACTTCAAGGGTTAAAACTTGTGTACCTTCTCCATATCTAACAATCAAGAAAGATATTGGATTCTCCTGAACATATATCATCCACTTGACCTTCAATCAATATGAACTCCTATCTCCAAGGAATTGTTCAACTATTTCTCCTAAAATTTATCTCTCGGGGTGATCTGAACCTCTAGCGCACTCCTTGCGCTCATCTTTCTTGGAAATTTTCCAATGCTTGACTAAGTGTTGGCCTTGTGCACACATTGCAAAGTTCTTCTCGAGCTTCTATACTCCACTAAGTATACATGCACTCCTTGCAGTCTCTCTGCAAAACTTCATTGTATCTCTTCTGAGCTACTAAGTTGGACAATGACTCTGCCTTTGCACTCCTTGCACCAGGGTTTTAGAAGAGAAACAATTGAAACTTACAAAACCTCACAAGTTCATATAATCAACCATAATATGCACCCACAGGCATATAAAACACAGAAAACAAATAAGACAACATTACCTAGTTACTAAAATAAAAACATGTGCAGAGATCTGAAAGAAATTCTCCTCTATCATATTCACTCATAAAATATTTACATAAGTTCTTACAACTCTCCAACAATCATTCTTCCTCTTGGCTTCAGTAGTAAAATACAATAATATTCAACAACCTTCAACAACCTCTTTGGGCATACAATACATACATTTATATATGGATGGGATTCTCGATCCTTCCTGTCACATACCCACTACCATAATCAAATTTTCGTTGATTCTTGCGGAATCAGAAACCCTAAATTACCTATGGAGGCCTAGCGCAAGCTAGCTCTTTCTCTCTCTCCATTCCTAGGTTATCGCGGGTCATGATCACAGTTCAAATAATCGCGGTGCCTCTTTGTATTTTGTGCCTCGGTGCTACAGTGATGTCGAATCGTTCGAATCTGCAACCGTCGAACTCTGGTAGGGCTAGCGAATGGCCAATGGGGACAAATCCCAATAGGGCTAGAAAATAGCCAATGAGAAGAGGCCCCATCGTGCGGTTAAGTGGAGTACAGGTGGCAGAGGGGGAAATGCGACATAGTAGTCAACATGACAGGAGGGGGCCCCACTTCACACACCACACCATTCCAGACCCCCCCCCCCC
>ML863011.1:51073-70885 GCA_009831015.1 Picea engelmannii
TAGCTCAATAGGAGGATGCCCCCTCGAAGAGGCAAGTGAACATGAGAGGATCCCTTCCATAATAGGATCCATTGTATGGTGTTTCCCTACCTCAAGGGTTTGATAATAATATTGTGTGGTTTCTTCTATCTTGCTTTGTGGATATATTGTGTATTCAGTATTTTTGGTGATTATATCTTCAGATCTGGTATTGGTTCTTAACATACAACTACCAGTACTGGTCAAGATACCATACAGACATTCTTATAATGAAGTCATTCACGATTTCACAGCTTATGATCATAAAGGTCATCATACATATATTTCAAGATGTCAAAGGTAAAACACTTATCAGAAAATAACACCAGGGGTTATGCAACTGCTGAGAGGGGTGCTCGTTTCCACCCAACTATAGGCTTAGCGACTCCCAACAGATTTACCACTAGCCACCCCCGAGCTGAGACCACGATGCTGTGAGACTACATCTCTATTTTCCAGTGACCAGAAGCAAAGGTTACTCTCCTTCCTTTCTGCTATCACTCACTCTGCATATCGCCAGAGTTTTTGCCTCGCGTCTGCCCCCCAATCGCTTCTCCCCCACACCTTATCCTCTTGCGAGGTTGTGTGTGGTGCAATTTCCCTCACGCTGGTTAGGCCTAACGGCTCTATGGATGGGCATTTCTCCTCCCCATCCCTCATTAATTCATAAGGAGCCATCTACCTACCAGCCTACGAGACATTTAATTCGGGGACAGTGAGCCACTTTTGGTTCTCCGGGCCAGTGAAGTCTAAATAGGGTATTGATTCTCGGTGGAAGTTAACGCCACCTTTCTAGGTGCCTTCCACTGCCATCGTGGTCTCTTTTTCAGAACATCCCCTCTCAGTAGTCCTGCAATATAAATTCATAATATTATTCACATTCATTGACCTTTTCTACAAGGTCCATTCACATCACATATTCACATTTCTGAGTTTGCCACAGTTCTGGCCAGTCCAGTTATTTTTACAAGCTAGGGGAAATAGGGTGTTACACTTCCTTCTGACTACTCTAGTGCTATCATATAACAATTAAGGCATTCACTTACTAAGACTTATTACAATAAATGGGTATTTACAACCCAGATATGAGTTGATGTTCAATATATGTACAATCCTATATGCATTAAAGAAATTTCAATCTTCTGCGACCTCATACAATGGCTCAAGCCTCCAAACATTCAAAGGTATTTAATTACAATACTTTCAAAACATAAAAATGGTGCTACCTCCTTTGGATCAAAACCAATTTGAATATGCATGTTGAATGATGATATGTCCTCCAAATGGCCTCATTGAAAATTGATGACAATGCTCCTGCATCACAACTAGTGATGGTTCCTGGAAGCAATGAATAAAACCATTCACAAGCATTTCATTCTATAGTTAATATAAACAACCGGAAAGCAATTTAATATTAAACCAAATTATAAATATCAAAAACATTATCAAACTTAAGCAAATGATTTTCTGCATTCTCTGAAGTATTTCTGAAGAACATGGAAAACTTTTCCATGGAATTATTTGGCAAGGGATGAAACTCTCCTTTAAAATTGAGGGGACCTTTGTGCAACCATTTATTTCTTTGGTAACCTTCTCCCTTATTATAAATTGAAAAAAAAATATTGGGCTTGGTGATGAAAGAAAAATAACATCACGACATGAAAGAAACTCTTTGGTAGAGTTGTCATATATATATATATTATTGTAATTTTATAATATTTTTAGTGGATTTGTTAGGAAATTCATCACAACATGAAAGAAACTCTTTAGTGGAGTCTTCATATAGTTTTTATTGTAATTATGGAATCTTTTAAGTGTAGTCGTCAGGGAATATTTCTTCAAAACCTATATTTTTAATAATGGAGTCCTCAAAGAGCTCATTCTCCTGAATATTGGATGGTTCTTTGATTCTCCAAAAAATGTCATGATCGAATTATTCCCGAAACTCCAATAACATATTTTCAATTTCATATGATTTTCCTTGAATGAGGTTTTCAAGAACCCAATTCATGTTAAACCATTTAGCTAGAAATTTTCTAGATCTCTTTCCAAGACTTGAACCAGAAAGCTTCTAGGTTTTCAATAATATCTAATCCTAAAAATAAGTATTATATTTATTGAAAATGAATCTTTCTTCCCCAATATGGTCACCAAAACTGTTGATCAATTTTATTGTCAAAGAAAAAGAACCAACATTAAGGTAAAATATCTTATGGGAATCAAGAAATATTTTCCTTCATTTTTATAGAGGCGGTACTCCTCTTTCTTGATAGATGGAAGATTCTTCTTATGACCTTAGATTCATGCAATGGGTGAGTGATAAATTTCAAACCCCAATGAATCTTCCAATAAAAATATTATATACATTTGTAATTGTCAAGCACATCGTCTTATTTAAGAAAAATAAGTAAATACAACAACACAAGATTTGTATCTAGAAGGTTTGGAATCTGCTTTCAACAAATATTTTTCCTTCCATTTAAAATAATGTGAATTCAAAATAAACTACAACTTCGCGAGATGAAATATATAAAAAAAAATGGATAGGTCATCAAAGAACTTTAAAGGATTTCTTTGTTAATATCAAAATAATTTGAAAAGCATCATGTTCTCAAGAATCCATTAATATCATCACCACACAGATTCATAAAAATGAAATGACACTTGAATAGTTCTTTATGAGATAACTTAATAATAATATCCCAAATGTAAAATTTTTAACAATGTATAAAACAAGAGGTTTGAAACAACACCAACAAGATCTCAATGACTATTAAATAAGGTGAAATAAACAACATTTGTTTTTTTCAAGTAGGGATTTTGATCCTCTAGACCTGAAATATCATAGGGAATGTCTAGAAGAATATTGAGAGAGAATGTTTATCAGACCCAAATATTCATCTTGTAAATGATACATTTAAAAATTAATGGAAATAATCAAGAAGGAAATATAAGGGAAAAATTCAAGCATGATAATTCACAAATTTTGGAAAGGAAAAACTTGCTTCCAACAAGAAACCACAACTGAAAAAATTGTCTTCTTGAATATGCATCCATATTGTCTTATAATCTTATCTTCATCTTCTTGGAACTACTTTAGGGTTGGGGTTTTATTTTCCCCTTTGTGCAATAAAATATTAATTATTATTAAAATCCCTTTGTAAATGTGAACTTATATATTTGTGCCCCCAACAGGGACCCACTTTAGACGTTCATAAATTTATTTTTTTAATAAACCATTTTCAAAAATAATTTGTTGTTAAGACACAAATATCCATGACTATGTTTTGATTTTTATGGCACGATATTTATCATTACAACCATGGAAAGCATTTACAATTTATTACTCACATCTCTAGTTTTCAAATAAGCTCTCATTTTCGCAATTTGGACATCGGGATCTCAAGTTATGGCCTCCAGAAGTTAGGGACTCGACAACCATTTATCTATTCTTGCATGTGAATTTGTTAAGCCCTAAATAATGGCACATTACCCCTTAATTGGGGAATTTTACATTAGTAATGTTATTTTATTTATGTCGTCTTGGGTCCATTAGTTGTAATTGTACCTCCTAGTCTCCTATATATACCAAGGAGACATTTTTCATTTGGAATCATCTTGTACTTGAACATTTATGTGGTGTATAAGGAGCTTGCCCCCTTGAAGAGGCTTATTATCTGAAATTTTCTCTTTTTCAAGGCATTGAGTACTTATTTTAAGGTTTTTCTATGCTATATTGATATTTGGTTCTTAACATATGGTATTGGATCTCAAGGTCTTGGGGTTTCGCTGCTACATCTGAGACACCTTGGTATTTTTTCTATAAATTATTTTATATGATGTTTCAGAAGGAACCCCTTACAAGATATTTAACAGACAGATCAAGATATGTTGGGTTAAAATTTAAGCTCGTGAGGCCTTATACTTTCCAAGATACAGCCTGTGTAAGATAAGGTTCTGGAATCATCCTGAATTGAGTCATCACAAAATTTTCGCTATAAAAAAAATTCTGTAACGTTTCAGACCCTAAAATGTGGATGTTATTCGCAGAAATTATTAAGGTATCTGTGATACAAATTTCAGCTTCCGGGTCATCTTACATTTGTAGATACACCCTGTGGAAGATAGGGTATCTGACTAGTCCTATTGACTAGTTTCAAGTAGGTGTTCCAAGTAAAACAATCATAACTTCTTCCTAGAGTATCCAAATTGAGTGAGACTGGTTGCATTAAATATCAGAGAGTCCGTAGTATTTCTGGTACAATGTTCAGAAGTTTATATCAAATATTTTGTGCGGGGCACGCTATACAAGTGAGATCTCCTGGAAAGGAAAAAAATCAACAAGATGTGGGGAAGTTACTGTAAATTGCACTTATCACATCCAATTTTGATCAGACCTGTGGCATTACATAGAAGAAATATTAGAGAACTACAAAAAAGAAATTTTCATACCCAGAAGGACCAAAACTTTGGAGATACAACAAAAGAAAGTTTTTCTAGCAGAACCACCTATAAATCAAGGTTTAAAAGTGATACTTGGCCAATATGCCACCAAAAAGGGGAACTTCTACACCAAATAAGCCTCCAGACAGTCCTACTTGGACTCTTGATGAAGGTGAAGAAATGTGTAGGGACATAAATGAATTACAAAAGAAGAAAGTGACAAAATATGAACAATAAGGGATGATGGATACAACTGAAGCTAAATTGGAGGAAATAATGGATGCTAAGATGAATGTTTTAAAAAGGGATATCATGGAAGGATTGAAAAATTTCCTAATAGAGAGGACACATGTAAGTGAAAATGTATCCCATGAAATTCATGATGAGGACACAAGAAAGATGAATCAAGAATGGAGAAACTCCAACTTTGGGTTGAAGACCAACCATGTTTCTAAGATTGATATGAGGAAGTTTAATGGCAAAGACCCAATCACATGGATACTTCAGATGGAGAAATTCTTTGATCTACATAATGTGCCACATACACAAAAGGTACAAATTGCTTATTTATATTTATAACCCAATAAATTTGTATGGTATCGATTTCTTTTTTATCACAAATCACTCGTCACTTGGACAATTTTCATGGAAGAAATGATAGCACACTATGAGGATACAAGGAGAAATAACTTCTTTAGCCAATTGATAAATCTCGCAATAAAGGGTTCAGTTACAGAGCACATTGAGAACTTCCAAATATTGAATATAAAGGTAACAAATATTCCAGATGAGCACTTGATTGATGTATTCATATGAACTTTAAAGTATAATATTCAACATGAGGTTCGCCTTTGGGAACCCAAATCATTGGAGAATGTATTTAGGGTGGAAAGAAATGTTCAAAGTAAAAATATGGCTATGGCTACTAGAAGGACCAATCCTAACATCTATCGAGAGAATACTACTCCTTCTAAAACACCTCAACCTACAAGGTTGACACCTCAACAATTGGAGGAAAGAAAAGCAAAAGGTTTATGATTTAATTGTGACATCAAGTACAGTAAGCGACATAAGTGTGGTGGGAATAAATTATTCTACATAGATTGTGAAGAGGAATAAGAATAAGAACAAGAACAAGAACCATCTCAAGATGAAAACATAGAAGCGATTTCGTCTGAAGAGTTGACTCCCACAATATCGTGTGATGCATTGGCTGGAATTAACACTCCTCAAACCCTAAAGATTGAAGGATATATCAAAAAGAAAAATGTAGTAGTCCTAATTGATTCTGGTAGTACTCATAATTTCATTCACTATAAATTAGCCAAAGCTCTCAATTTATTTGTATATCCAGCGCCACAGTTTCAAGTAATGATTGCAGATGGAGGAACTATCAATTTCTCAAGAAAATGCAATACAATCAATATTACTATGGGGGAATATGTAATGAATAGTCCAATTATTATTATACCCTAGGGTGGTGTTAATGTCGTACTAGGAATCCCATGGTTACAATAATTAGGAACAATGGCTTTTAATCTTCAAGAACTTTTCATGAAATTTTCATTTGAAGGAAAAAAAATTGAGTTAAGAGGTATCACAGGGAAACCCAGAAAGGTGATAATCTCTAATGGCATGACAAAATTATTGAAAGATGGGCATCAAGGTGTTATTGCACAACTATGCTCACTAGATGTTCACACATATAAGCCATCTATTCCCCTAGATCTCCAAGGGATCATTGATAATCATTCCAAAGTATTCGAAGATATTCCCAAAGGTATTCCACCCACTCGAAATCATGATCATGATATTCACCTAATTCCTAGGAGTGTTCCTCCTAACATCAGGACGTATAGATACCCTTATGCCCAAAAGAGTAAAATTGAGCATATGGTTGAAGAAATGTTAGAGGTTGTCATTATTATACCTAGCCAAAGTTCTTACTCTGCACCGGTGGTAATGGTATTCAAGAAACATGGCTCATGGCGTATGTGTCCAGATTATAGAGAGATCAACAATATCACTATTAAAGATAAGTTACCCATTCCTGTCATTGATGAATTTTTAGATGAACTACATGGAGAAATCTATTTCACAAAGTTGGATCTTCGTTCGGGGTATCATCAGATTAGAATAAAGGAAGAAGATATCCCAAAAACAGTGTTCCAAACTCATGAAGTCCATTATAAATTTTTGGTCATGCCTTTTGGCCTTACAAATGCACCTTCCACATTCCAAGGGTTGATGAATTCCATTTTCAATCCTTCCTTCAAAAAATTGTGTTAGTATTTTTTGATGATATATACTAATCTATAGAAAATATTGGGAGGATCATGTGCGACATGTTGACAAGGTGCTACAACTACTAAGGAGAAACAACTATATGCCAAACCATCCAAATATTTCTTTGGGGTGAAGTAGGTAGAGTATTTGGGTCATATTATATCTTATGAAGGTGTCAAGGTAGATCCTAACAAGATTAATTCCATGATGGATTGGCCGATTCCCAAAACATTGAAGAATCTTAGAGGATTTTCAGGTTTGATAGGTTACTACCGCATGTTTGTTTGAAACTATGGGAGAATAGAAACACCTTTAATGACACTAACTAAGAAGGATGCATTTTCATGGACTACAGAGGAAACTAAATCTTTTAAACAACTTAAAGAGGTGATGTGTAAATCTCCTGTCTTGACCACACCAGACTTCACAAAAACTTTATTGTGGAATGTGATGCCTTGGGAAATGGAATTGGTGTTGTCCTAATGAAATAAGGAAGGCCCCTGGATTTTGAAAGTCATCCACTCAAAATAAACGACTTACACAAACCCATTTATGAGAAGGAAATGATGGAAATACTACATGAATTGAAGAAATTGTGCCCTTACCTAATAGGTAGGCACTTCAAGGTCAAAACAAATCATGATAGTCTTAAATACTTCTTCGAACAAAGACTATCTTAAAAAAAACAACAAAAATGGGTGACCAAGATATTGGGTTATGATTTTGAAATCATATATAAAAAAGGGAAGAAAAATGTTGTGGCAGATGCACTCTCAAGAAAGGATGAAGATGTTGAGGCCTTTCTCTGTGCAAAGTCAATCATCAATGGAAGAATGATGAAAATGTGTGGACTCTCATTCAAAGGTTGTCGTAGGATTCTAGTGCATCAGATACATTTACATGGAAAAATAATTCACTATGGTACAAATATCGCTTATATTTATGTAAGAAATCCCAAATCAAGCAAAAGGTACTATTGAAATTGCACAGATCTCTGGTAGCAGGGCACTCGAGATTTTTGAAAACCTACCATAGGGTCAAGAAGAATTTTTTTTGGGATGGCCTTAAAACTAATGTACAAATTTTTATAGAAGAATGTTTGGTTTGCCAACAAAATAAGGTGGAAATGATTAAGAGCCTAGGCCTTTTACAACCATTAGCCATCCCAAGTTAGCGTTGGGAGGAGGTTTCCGTGGATTTCATCATAGGGTTACCGAACTCTGAAGAAAAGAGTCTCATCATGGTGATTGTTGATAGACTCACTAAGTACAAACACTTTTGTGCACTCTCTCATCCCTTCAAATCCAGTACAATTTCCACTGCATTCATAGAGACAATTCAAAAACTACATGGAATCCAAAAGATTATTGTAAGTGACAGAGATCCTATCTTCACTGGACATTTTTGGAACATTTTTGGACAGAAATATTTTCTTGTTTGGGTACTCAATTGGCTCATAACTTATCCTATCATCCTCAATGTGATGGACAAACCAAGATAGTGAACAAATGTCTGGAAGGCTACCTTTGTTTCTTTGTCTCTGATAAACAAACACAATGGTTCAAATGGTTACCCTTGGAAGAATGGTGGCATAACACTTCCTTTCGTACTGCAACAAAAATGACACCATTTATGTCACTCTATGCATACCACCCTCCTTCCATCACTTCTTATCTAAAAGAAAAATCTAAGGTTAAAGAAGTGGAATATCACATCGAGCATCAACAAGTTCTCAAAATATTAAAGGACAACCTGACCATGGCACATAATCGCATGAAACAACAAGAAGATCAACATCATAGTGAAAGAAGTTTTGAAGTAGGAGATTGGGTGTTTTTAAGACTACAACCATACAAATAGATGTCCCTCAAGCAAGCCAAGAAGGATAATGAATTATCACCAAATTATTGTGGTCCTTATAAGGTTTTGAAAAAGATTGGTACTATGGAATACAAATTGGAGTTGCATGCATCCTCATGAGTACACCCAGTTTTTCATGTTTCATGGTTAAAGAAGGTTATAGGTGACAAGATCCTAGTTCAAACTATATTTACAAAACTTGACTAGGAATGGAAAATCATATTGGAACCTGAATCCATCATTGACACAAGAATTTTCCAGTTGAGGAATAGATCCATTTTAGAGTATCTCATTAAGTGGAGGAAAATTCCTGCTGAAGATTCCACTTGGGAAGATGAGTCTTTTATACAAAAGAATCCAAAATTACTCAAGCATTGTGGACAACACTTGTCTGAAGGGGAGGGGCATGTTAATCCTTAAATAGTGTAACATTACCCCTTAATTGGGGAATATTACATTAGTAATGTTATTTTATTTATGTCGACTTGGGTCCATTAGTTGTAATTGTACCTCCTAGTCTCCTATATATACCAAGGAGACGTTTTCATTTGGAATCATCTTGTACTTGAACATTTATTTGGTGTATAAGGAGGTTGCCCCCTCGAAGAGGCTTATTATCTGAAATTGTCTTTTTTTCAAGTCATTGAGTACTTATTCTGAGGTTTTTATATGCTATATTGATATTTGGTTCTTAACAGAATTATTGTCCCTTGATTTGTAAATCCTCCTTATTTATCCCACATGCATTGTGGGAGGGTTCTCATATGATGCCTTTAAACTAATGACATCTCTATATTATTTGTGTGTGAAATAGAGAGAACCATGGAACCTTGTGTATAGTGTAGTTTTTGGTCACCACCTCATTTCCCAGTCATATGTGTCCAACCAATGACTTTCAATTGTTTCTTAGATATAGGTCCACTTCATTGCCATGTGTCCAAATGTCAAGAGGTTTTCATGTGTCATGTTGTCATAAGTGTGTATTGGGAGCCATGCCAAAGAACGAGGGAGGGGGGATATAACTTAGGGAAAATGAGATGGAGGATGCAGAGAAAAAAAATGTGCATTAAAAGAACCTGATGAATTATTTGCATGCAAAACTTAGTAAAACATAGTAAAAGAAGAAAATAAACTAAGTGTTTCATCAATGCAGAGAAATGTGAAGGTGGAGAAAAAGAACATGATAAATTATCTACACAACTTAGAAAAACTTAAATGGATAGGATAGAAATATTCCAAGTGGATAAAAGGATAAAGGTACATGCAAAGGAATGGGAGTGTCAAGTTCTCCACATGGCTAATACATTGATTTATCTGCATGGGATTTAAGTCATGAATTGGATAAGTATGGGAGTATTATGGAAGGGAGTATGGGGTTTTAGAAATGTGGGAAGTTAATAGATGGAATTATCCACAAATAGTTGAAAATGAATAAGTATCGATAGTTAATGGGTACAACTTGACAAATGCAGAGGGAAAAGGTGAGGTTGCAAAAATGTGGAGGATGTGAGAAAAATGTAAATATCTTGGGTATATGGCCTCTATTTTTTATTCCATAAAATGTTGGACAAATATGAAACATAGGAATATCCAATAAGAGGATGAACCCAAGAAATTTCCTTCTTTTTAGTATCATTTTATTTTATTATCTTTTGTTCAAAAGAGAATCCATCCATGTTGGCCTTGCATGAAGAAGAATGACAACATTGAAACTGATTTTGAATTCTTAAAAACTTGTTGGGTTTTCATTATCAATAAATAAAGGTAATATGGAAATTTACATGTTTCAAAATTTTCGTCTCCATTTGAGAAAGAAATAGATGCAAGTATGGACCAAAATCACCTAGTTGATGGGTGTCATGAAAACACATCAATATGATGTTATGATCTACTCCTTTAATAAACTTACACAAGAAATCACATAAAAATATAAACAAGATCTACCACTAAGGAGAAACAATAAATTTAAACCCAAGGAAACTATAAGAAACACCTAGTTAATCAATCCTTCAAGGAGATATCCAATACAACTATCATTCAAAACTATCCCTCAAACGTAAACTACCAAATATTAAATCCCAACAACCCAATGAGAACAAGTAAAAAACAATCACTAAGAACCCTAGGAAACCAACAGGTCTTACCTAATATATTCAACAAGTCTTAAAGGAATACAAATTCCTTCCTCTTATTTATAAGAGAAGGGGAGGCTAGGGTTAGATCACCAAACACTTGTCACTTTTGGAAAAGTGACAAGTAGAACCCCCAAGATATTTTGTGTTTTTTCAAAAAGGTAAATCAAATATGATTTGATTTCAAATCAAATTAGAATATTTAATTTGAAAAAAGTATAACATTTGGGAGAATCATAATTTGAGTCAAAACATCCTTGTGGAAAAGGAAAAAATTGTACTACATCATCATTTTGATTTGGGATTTTTGCATTGTTGGGTGCTAGTCATGATTCTTTCACCAGGCCCATCCACCCCCAACTTTGACATCAAAACCTCCATTTTTGTGCATTTTCACGTAATCAATGGCATAATGAGCATTAAATAAGGTAATACGTTGTCATTTTGAGAATAGCTCATAGTTTTAATTGTAAATGGTATTAAGAGATATTTATATAGAAAAACCACCTATAATTCAGTTATTACAGGAATTAATTATGTTTTGCAAGTTATTACAAGAATTGGAGATTAGCATACTTCCACTCACTTAGAGGAATAATTTCTACCTAGAGGTACTTCATCAATATCAAGATATGGTGAATTACCTATTCCACCATTCTAATAGAATTCGATACCTGTTGGTCAAGACATGGTCAAAATCAGTAGGCAATTAAAATAAATTTGCAGACTTAGCTACAAATCCACCAACCAACTCATAAAATTAGAAATGTGAAACCAAGAGAGAGGAATACAATTCACCAAGTTAGAAGATCGAGGATTCAATCCAGAGAATTGATCTAGGTGGATATCATTGGCCAGCCACATATTCCACTAGCTCAAAGTACAATTTTCCATTTTGCCATTTTTTCTACACTTTTTTGGGTCTTGAACTTCTGAGGTCGTTTTGAGGACCTGAAAAACATATTTTTGGGAATGAAAGCACCCAAATGATAGTCAAAGGCATGGTCTATGATGACTATAATGTTTACTTTTCATCTAGAACTTTCCAATGGGATATTGAGTGTGCCAAATGAATATCATATGAAAAAGTTACGACCCCAGGAAGTTGGTGTACCAACTAACCCCATCGGGGCCTACAAGCCTTTTGGTGTTTCATCTCCTAAGATTAGTTTTTTGAATGTTTAGGGTTTCCTCATTGCTTCTTTATGATAAAAATACCTTTCAACCTCATTGTAATGTGCTCTGGTGAATGCACATAGCCGTCACATATCTTCTTAGAGATCAACTACCATCTTTTGAGTGAGTTTGTTTCATTATGCATTTTTTTATAGTTCAACACATTTAATTTATTAACAGAATTCAAGTTTCATTGTATCTTTGTATTTCATTTCACTCCATTTATAAATATAGATTAGTGGTATCAGAGTGGTGTTCTCTTTATTTGTTTCTATGTGCATGTCCCCGACGAGGTCAAGGTATAAGGAATAGGGACAAACTATTTGAGCATTTGTAGGACCATCCTCACCGACCTCGATGACATCCCATGGTGGAAGAAAAGAGATATGATGGAGTAGGAGATCCTATTAAATCATTTCTCAAGGAATCCCTCACACAACAAAGGATTGAGATGGATAATTTTTCCTGGATCCTTTGACGACTACCAAAAGATAACACATCTTTGTCAAGAGGCCACTTTGGAGGAAACACCCCCTCCAAGGTACAATTTAGTTTTGATGTTCCTATATTTTAAGGTCGGATAGATGCAGATGCTCTAGATAAATGGTTGAATCTTCTTGAAGAGAATTCTTATGTCCATAATTTTTCCAATAGAGGAAAGATCACCTTTGCACTCCTTAAGGATATCACCCATCTCAAGGATTGGTGGGAGACTTACTGTGAGAAAAAGGCCACAGAGGAATCCATAATGTTTGCAGTTGTACCCACTTGGGTTTCTCTCAGGGATGTTATTAAGGAACAATATTACCCTACTAGAAGCTACAATAACCAGTATACAAAATGGACCACGTTGTAGTAGGAAAGGGACCAAATACTGTCATATTTCACAAATGTCTTTCATACCTTGTGCACCAAGATAGGTATCAAAGACTCTAAATGACACCTAGTGCTCAAGTAACGTAGTGATCTACATTGATACATCCAAACAAAAATAGATTTTTTGGACATCTCATCACTCAACGTGGCTTATTGATATGCCATCAAAATCGAGCATAAATTTAAACAAAAGAAGCTTGAGTTTGGTTCTACAAATTCTTCATGGAAAAAGCAGGGAAAAGGAATCCCCAACCCACATAGAAAAAATGATAGAGGAAGGACGAAACACCATAGGAAAACTAGTTCAATACATAAACAAAGAAGGGTAATGTAGGTTTCGAATCAAATCAATGTCGCTCAACACTGATGAATGTTGCTCAAATCATTCATTGGTGGATGAGTTGAAAGCCTCATAGTCAAATACAAGTTTTGACTTAGAATCAGAACCAGACAAGGGGAATTGGATCATTTATGCAGAACCCAGTGCCACCATTTCTACCACTAAGGTCCATCCAAGTGAACCTATAGAACCAAAGGAAGGTGAGAACCTTTTCCACTCATAGACATGGGTGAAGGGTGCTCCACTACACCTCATTTTATATAGAAGAAGTCAAAAGAACCTCATCTCAACGAAGGTCACCAAGTGGTTAATCATTCCAACAACACCAAATCTGCATACTTACACCATTGGGTGCATCTTCCAAGGGAGAGATCTTTGCATCATCCAACAGTTACGCCTTCCCTACAAAATCAATCCCTTCAAGGATGAGGTATTGTATGATATTTCCCCTCTTGAAGTTTGTGATGTTATTTTACGCCAAATTTACTTATGGAAACATCATGTTGTATATGAGTCTAGACCTTGCAGTGTTATTATTACTTTGGGCAGAAAATTTTATAGGATACCAGAGGTAGCTCCTCCTAACTCCATTTCTTTGATCTCCACTAAGCAATGCAGGAAAGTCATCTCCCAGACTGGGAAATTTGTCTTCTGTATGATTTTCTCTCAAAGTGAACAGAAGGTATAGGCCACATCCATGGCCTCCACACAAAGCATCTCCACACAACAGAAGAAGGTGGAAAAGATCATGGAGTAATACAAATACATATTCTCCTCACCCACTAGGGTACCTATGCACTATCAGGTCAAGCATTCAATCGATCTGGCCCTCAACACACATTTACCCAATAGGCCAGTCTATCACTACTCTCTTATGTAAAATGAGGAAACCAGGAGCTAGATCCAACAACTTCTTTAAAAGGGGCACATTTGACCAAGATCCTCACCATACGGAATCCCAATTGTACTCATGCAGAAGAAATATGGGACATGGAGACTCTGCATTGATTACAGAGCCATAAACAAAATCACATATGGGAACCGATACCCAATTCCCCGAATTGATGACCTTCTTGACTAGGTTAAGGGAGCCAAGTAATTCAGTAAGATTGAACTAAAGTCCATGTACCACCAGGTCCCAATAGAACATATTGATGTATGGAATATTAATTTAAAGTCCAAAGAATGTCTTTTTTAATGGTTGGTCGTGCTCTTTGGTTTACTGAATTCCCTAGCCATTTTCATGATGTTGATGGATGATATATCGTGGCCTTTCACCAATTTGTTTTGGTGGTATATATAGATGATATCCTCATCTTCACAAAGAGTTGGGTGGAACACTTGTATCATATTCACCAAGTCCTTCACACTCTGTGGAAACACAAGCTATATACAAACTTGGAAAAGTTCTCCTTCGACATGAACAAGGTCCAATACCTAGGATAAATTGTTGATGAGCATGGTGTGCACATGGATCTATATCATTCATGACTAGCAATCCCTGACCACACTAACCAAGCTCCGAATTTTCTTGGGAGTTACCAATTTCTATTGTAGGTTCATGTTGGGATTTTCCCATGTCGCATGGGCCCTCAGCAAAGTGACCAAGGGTGGTGGAAAATAAAATTTAATCTGGGGACATTCACAACAGAAAGCATCCAATGATCTAAAACATTTATTGTTCTCATCCATGATGCTCTCATTACCTGATCTACAAAAAAAAGTTGAGATTGAGACAGATGCCTCAGATTATGTTGTGGGAAAAATTCTTACTTAGCACGGTCATCCAGTGGCCTATCATAGTGAGAAGCTATAATATGTCTTTTGTAAGTACCCCACTTATAAAAAAGAAAGTTATTCCAGTGTACAATCATTCCTCCAATTGAATCATTACATTCTCATGAACTAGATAGTCATCCACATTAATTACAAGCCTGTATAGTTCATGCAAACATAAGGAAAATTGTAGAATGACCGCCATCAAAAGTGCCCCACATACTTGTAGTAGTTTCATCTCAACATCAAATCTAAGACATGGAGAACCAATCGCATCCCTGACTGCCTCAATTGACCTCTAGTTGCATCATTAACCATATCTCTCCACTCCTATGGAGATGAGGCCTCTGGATGGCCCCAACTCTACAAGAGAGATCCTAACTTCGCTACTACTTACCAGATGTTGGGTACAGGAACATTCGTCATTGAATTTCATATTTAGGATAGAATGTTATTCCATTTGTGTCATCTCTATGTTCCTACAAGCATGCGGTCAAAGGTGATTTGGGAATATCACTACAGTCGGATGGAAGGACACTTTGGAGTAGAAAAGAAAATGGCAATGTTGCATAAGTATTTCTATTGTCCGAAACTTTGACAAGAAGTCAGCAATTACATATGGTCTTTCACTGCCTACATTATTTCCAACCCATCCATTAATAAGAAATGCCTATACACCCTTCTTCCTACTCCCAATATTCCCTAGGAATCCATCTCATTGGACTACATGTTTGGCCTTCCTTCAAACAAGCAGGGAAATGCCTATTTTTTTATGGTCGTTGATTGATTTTCTAATATGACCATTCTTAAAGTTTGTAAAAATAGTATAGAAGTGGAGGCCATTGCCAATATATTATTTGAATGAGTGTGGATACATTTTGGGATACCTTAGAAAATCATCTCAGATCGGTACAACAGGTTCCTAATCACTTTTTGGTCGAGCCTCCAGTTGTTTTTGGACACCAAGCTCACCAAATCCACTTCCTTCCACCCCAAAACTAGTGGACAGACAAAGATCTTCAATAGGATGATCGTGCATATCGTGCACATGTACAACTCCAAGCATCCATGAACATGGGATGAGAGTATTCCCTATGTTAGCATAGCGACAATAGATATCTCCATAGCTTGACCAGACACAACCCCTTTCAGGTGAGGCTGGGATTTCAACCATTGGGTCCCATTGATGTCACATTGCCCTTTGAAACCACACATGAAGAATATTCCCATGTCATTCTAAGGTGGAAAAATCCACCAAGTTTATTGAATAAATTTATCACATCCACCAATAGGTCCATGATATTTTGCAAAAATCCAATGATAAGTATAAGCAGTTCCATGATCAACACCGGGTGCACCACAATTTTTTGGTGGGAGACAAGGTTTGGTTACATTTGTAGAATGAGAGCCTTAAAGGACCCCATTAGAATCCTCCTCCACTTCAATATGGTCCTTAAACCATCACCAAGGTTATGGGTGACAATACTTTTGAGCTAAGTATTCCCCCCTTCCTTGGCTTGCACCCAGTGTTCAATGTGGACCCCCTTCAGCCATACTTTTCACCATTATTGGACATGTCAGATATAGAAGAGAGGTTGACACCAACAAGGTTCAAACCTAACTATATGGAACATGAAACCATTTATCAAATCATGGACACATAGGTTAATGGAACTCACCAACAGAGGATCCAACTTTATCGGGTTGTCAAAATAGGGTAGCTCCTACACCAAGGCAAATGGCTAACCCAAGGCCAAGTTTAGAAAATGTTTTCCCATTTGATGGGGGAAATCAACACAATGAATAACATTGCTTCCTAAGGAGGGATGATTGATCCAGGTGGATATTGGTGGCCACCCACCTATTCCACTATCTCAAAGCACAGTTTTCCATTTTGGCATTTTTTCGACACTTTTTTGGGTCCTAAACTTTTAGGGTTGTTTTGAGGCCATAAACAACATTTTTTGGGCATTCCATTTCCCAAATGACAACCAAAGGCATGCTCTAGGCCGACTAGAATGTGTAATTCTTGGCTATACCTTTCCAACGGGCTATTGATAGCATCAAATTGAGATCGAATGCAAAATTTACGACCCTGTGAAGTTGGCATACCAACTAACCGCATTGGGGCCCACAATTCTTTTGGTGTTTCATTTCCTACGGTTATGTTTTTGGATGTTTATGGTTTCCTCATTGCTTATTTATGATAAAAAGGCCTTTCGACCTCATTGTAATGTGCTCTAGATAATGCACGTAGCCATTACATCTCTTCTCAAAGATCAACGACCATCATTCGAGCGAGTTTGTTTCATTCTAATTTTTTTACAACTCAACACATTTCATTTGTTAATAGAAGTCAAGTTTCATTGTATCTCTATGTTTTTGTTATAACTCTGTATTTTATTTCATTCCATTTATAAATCCGGATCAAGAATCCTAGAGAAGTTATGTTTAGCACTAGAAGGAAGACCTGAGCTATTTTTTGTAATTAGTTTTTTAAAACATAGTGCATCAGAAAAGCACTCGAATTCTTGACATATGTATAAATATTAGAGAAAATGGGATATCTAAGTTAGCGATAATATTATGATTACAAACCATAACTTCTTGTAACTGTTGAATTGTATCGAATTATTAATAGAATGGATCTTTGCCTTTAATTTATGAGTCAAATATTTTACACAGATTGTGTTTTCCTTAAACAACATATTCCGGGAAGGCACTCTGGTATGTGTTGTATTTTTGTAAGTTGTTTTAGAAGTTTTTTTATTTACTTGCAATCATTTCTTGTAGAGTTACATACATAGTTACAATTTCCTATAGATTAGGAATTTGTTTTAAATAGTTTGTAGGAAATGTTACTTTGATTATGGTGATTAACGATTGTTCCATATATTGATGCTAAAGAAAAAAAAATGATGGAATTATCCTTGATCTACATTTACATACAAACAATATTCACATAAATATATTCAGAGTTTGAACTGAGTCTGCAATTCCTTTCTGTTTTTATTATCAACACATTTCATTATTGCATTGATAGGGTAATTTACCTTCCATACAACCTATTAGCTCACACTTGGAAATTCCCTTGTTGTTATTGAATCTTGGTTGACTAAAATAGATTTTGGTTGAAAATATGAACAACTGAGAGTTTATTTTTGATATGATTCCCTACTAACATTCAAGTCTGAGTGATCATGACCAAAATAATTAACTTTTGTTTGTGAGTCTGGCATTTTTCTTGTTTGATTTTAGTAGGAGTTTTTAGGAAATCTCAATACTATTTCTACACATATTGGGCATGTATCTCATAATTTTACCTACTTGGATTGATAGAAAATTCTAAGGAATCTAGACCACTAGATCATCCCAACATTTTGGCACCATTTTCAGGGAGGCACTAAAGTAAATACTTTTGAAATTACAAGATTTCTATTGTTTGTTTCATTTTCATTTTCTACTCTCAAATTCTTATTTGCACTTTTAGTCTTGATATGTGCATTTTCGACAAGGATGAATGAAGATGGTAAGATGAAAGGTTAAAAACTACACACTCACTTTAGTGAGCATTCACAAGTCCTCATCATGTGTATTTTGAATGCATAAACTAGTTAGGCCTAGGGATAGTAAGGGTAGGTTCATTAAATAAATAAAAAAGTTTCTCCAGAAAAACCAAAAACCTCAAAAAAGTCAAAACCAACCACCCCCTGAAAAAACCACTTACAAAGCCACCTTCAAAACCATCCACTAAGCCACCTTCAAAACCATATATTAAGTCACCTACTAAAACACCTTCTTCATCATCTTCAAAACCATCTATTAACTCATCTATTCAACCACCTATAAAAACATTCATAAAACCTTTCACCACTAACTTTCTTGTAGATACTAAAAAGGATACAGGAAAAAGGATTTTTGTGGAAATCTCAAAGAATACTCAAAAAATATATAATGATGAACCATTTGAATATCCATAGGAAACACCAGAAGGTTGGAGTAGACAGTTTTGGATATTTTGGGAAAAAACATGGCTAATAAAGAATCTATTATCGAAGGAGGTAAGATACCAAGAGGACAAGACAAAGGTGAACGAGGAGTAGGGGGTGGGGAAGAAAGACAAACAATACCAATATGAGAAGGAGGTGGAGAAAGAGAAATAATTTCGGAAGGAGGAGGTGAATGAGAAATAATTACAAATGAAGAAAGGAATGAGACAGGTGAAGAAGAAGAAGAAGTTACATTTGGATTTCCTATTTAGATATTCCTACTGAATTTGGAAATGATTTAAAAATTGAAAATATTCTTCCTTCTGTTTTTCCTAATTTTTATGTTATTCCTTCCGAAGATCCTGAGTAATTTTTATTTTATTTTGATATTTTATGTCGAACTTGTGGCTATATTGATGATGCTTACAAATTGTGATTGTTTGCTGCCACTCCAAAAGGAACTGCATCAAAGTGGTTTATGGGACTGCATTAAAGTACAATAGAACATTGGGACACCATGAGGAATATATTTCTTAAAAAGTATCAAGTCTATTGCAGGTCAAGTGATTCAAAGAATATATCTTCAGGATGGCACAACATGAAGAAGAAAACTTGGAATATTGCCTCGTGATATTTTTGTATAATTTGCAAAAATCAAAGCATAATTCCTTAAATTTTGATGGCATCTGTACCATATTTTTAAAAGGACTTCGAGATGAATATATTGATATTCTTAATCTTATGGGTTATGGTGATATTTCATCCTTACCATTTGAAAAAAATGCTCATTTGTATAGGAAGTATTTGTTAGAACCAAATATCAATATAGCATAGAAAATCCTTAGAAAAAGTACTCAACGCCTTTAAAAAGAGAGAATTTCATATAATAAGCCTCTTCGAGGGGGCAACCTCCTTT
>ML863012.1:0-10521 GCA_009831015.1 Picea engelmannii
TCAGTTTATGGTGATTCCAAGATAATCATCGATTGGTTATGTGGCAAGGGACATTTACAGGTTCACAATTTGGAGGGCTAGAAGGATAGAATTCAAGAACTTACAAGCAATTTTCACTCCATCTCCTTTCAACATATTTATCATGAATACAATACAACAACTGACAATCTATCAAAACAGGCTCTCCAACAGGCTCCGGGGAAAATTGTTTCCTTTTAATGTGTGAGGGAACATGAAGGCCCCCACTTGTCCCTTGAACTTTATTAACTCTTTTCTAATTCTGTTGGAAGATGTTATTTTTTTAATTTTGATGCATTTAGGTGATATGGGATTCCTCCCTAAGTTCTCATTTAGTCTTGAATCAGAGCACTCAGGTTGTTCTTTTTTGTATCCTTATCATAGGATGGCTGATATAATGTTTCTGTCTCATCTTCCTTAGTTGCTGAGCAATTTTGACGAAGTATACATGTATTGAACAATTTATATTTTACTATATGAATATAAAGTGAATTTTTTTGTAGAAAAAAAATGTACAATTTAATCGTGATTAAAAAAAATGTACAGTTTAATCGTGATTAAAAAAAATCTACATGAATGGTACATATTTATCATCAACTTTATTTGATCAATCATATTCCAAAAATGCTTTTATAATTGAAAATAAAAATTTGCTTAAATAAAATCCTGATATTACTCTATAGTAATAGTAAAAGTACATTACAATTCAGAAAATAATTGTTTACGAGTGACTAATGCCTACTATATTTTCTTGGAATTGTACATAAATATTACACAAGTTAATGAATATTTTTTGGAATTGTACATATATATATTACACAAGTTCATGAAAGAATACGAGAATAGCTATTTCATGGTCCATACAACTTTTCTTTGGGATTTTTTTAAAGGTGTCAAATGAATAAATAAAATACCTAATTGTTAAGTTGTTTGCCTTTAGGGTGACAAAAGAACGTGTCCATGCTTTTCGACATAAATGGGGTATCAACTTTTTCTCAATGCAAAGAGTTAAAAATGATATATTTAACATGGTTTTTAGATTGCAATGATCAAATATTAAATAAATAATAAATATATTTGTAAATGTTATTTTGGCCATGGATAAAGTACCCCACATCGTTGATTCCGGCCAGTCCACCGAACTATGTGACAGTGACACATACTGCAGTTTGCGCTTAACTAGACTTGAGGTGTAGGAATAGTTCGGTGACACAAACTGCAGTTTGAGCTTGACTAGACCTGAGGTGTAGGAGTAGTAAATCTGATGTAGAAACGTGTTCAATCGGTCATTACCTCAGCTCCTTTTTCAGATTCCGTTTCCTCACGTACGTTAAGGTGCGTACGTTTAAAGTTTGAAATTTGAATATGTAAACTCGCCTTAACTTTCTGCTGGTTTTTATAGCCAGCAATAACAGGTGGTAATAGGTATATACATTATCGGATACATCCAATATATCCAACGTATATATTAAGTTGATTCAATGGTGTATATACTAACCTCACAAGGAGCATTGAATGTAGTAGGTTGGTTATTGCTATCCAGTTTTGATAAGTAACTTTTGTTACATTAAATTTTTGTCGTAGTTTAAACATTTTACTAAACATTAAACTAGCACAGTTTCATAATTGTGGTTGAGGAAGGTCAATAGACCTATTTTATTTACAATTATTAATTAAAGTTTATGCTAGAATAAGATTTGTAAATTAAATATACCTATAAAAATTCATCAACCATAATTATGTGGATTTACTAGTTAACCATTATACATCAAATCATAATTTGAAGTTATTAATACATTGTTCCAAATCTTAGATCTTCCAGTGACTCCTCCTTGTTAAGTAAAGACTTTGTCAACCTCAATCTTATATCAATATTTTCCTTCATGTGTTATTATATTTAAAAATATTAATGTAGATCTTCCGGTGACTACTCCTTGTTAAGTAAGGACTTTGTCAACCTCAATCTCATATCAATATTTTCCTTCATGTGTTATTATATTAAAAAATATTAATGTATGAAAAAATAATATTAAATAATGTAATAAATACTCATCACTCGTTACAATGTTTATTTTATTACTTTGCTGCAATATTGTGGAGCAAATGATATGTCAACTTTAATCTTATCGCTGTGAAATCCAATTCACCAGAATCAGAAATGGCTAAACTTCACAAAAAGATATGGCCCAAGATCTATATAACTCGTAAATAAAAATCTTAATTGGTACAAATGGCCAATCATCGTAACCTGAATAGATGGTTACAAAGTGAAGTAAAAGCACAGTAAATTATTTGTTTTTCTAACATTTGTTCTTATAGACTCAAGTAATCAAATCTGTATTAAAATTCATCAAATTTATTGAATTGAAATTAATAGAAAGTAATTAAAGTGGATTCAACCATTTATTGAATTTGCATATTTTGATAAAAGTGTATTCAATAGTCTATTTGCAATCTTATATTAGGTTTGTGTTATTTGATTTAAATGAAGTAATGGAAGGTATTTATATTTTCAAGGCTTAAGTTTTCTTTACATCCAGTAATAACATGTAAGTACATCACTTAATCCAACATAAAAACATTCTTTGAAAAAAGCTATGACAAAATCATGTGAAAACTATAATTTAGGAAGCATGACGGAATAAAAGAAATTATAGAAAGGGAAATACTTAAAAAAACTCCGGCATTCCCAAGACAAGATCATAGTAAAGGTAACCAACACAAGTGTTGTTGTTTGCATGCGAAGGAAAAAGTGAATCCATCCACTAATACAACAAATTTTAGAATGGAGATCCAGTTCTTTGCCTTAAAATAACGGGTTACCGAAATGGAAGACAATGAAACCGGTTACAAAAATAATGACAACCTTAACCCTAAAGCCAAAATAGTGAAAAAAAACAACTGCCAAAACAATGACAACCCTATTCCTTCAAAACTTATAACAAACCTTGTTGGATTGGCTCCTCCACTTTCACCTTCCAACAAGAAGACGTCGAATTCCTCCACTTTCACCTTCCAGCAAGAAGACGTCTAATTCCACTTGAGCACACCTTGAATGCTTCATATATATGATCTTGTAGAGAAAACTCCAAGGAGGCCTCCGCTCAATGGTAACCTGCGTGATTAAAGCCAACTTAGGAATAAAAGTGAACATAGACTAAGAACACACATTGAATGCTTGATATATGATCTTGTAGCGAAAAATCTGAGGAGGCCTCGACTCAATGGTAACCTGTGTGAACAAAGCCAACTTAGGAATTAAAAAGAACATAGACTAAGAAAGATATTTGCATATGATAATAAAACAACACATTGTAAAACTGAAAGCTCTGATGGTTTGCCTCCAATGGTTCGTGGAGAGGAATATAGGGTGTTCAGAATCCCCAATTAATTTTTACAACAAAGGAAGGGGTTTCTAGTTGCCTCAACTATTTGTGCGCGATGGATTAAAGATCTTTATAATTCCATGATTAAATGATATTGATCTGACAAGCAGGCACAATAAAGGGAAAAATGAAACTCCTAACATGCATTGTTAGGAAAAACCAGTAGTTTACTAAGCAGAAGTAGATTAAAGCCAGGTATATTTGATAGTAAAAAAACAGACCAAATAAAATGAAACTGCAAGCTCAACCAACGAATAAGAAAACACGAAGGTGAAAGCATGCACAACCAAAAAGTAGAAAAACGACATGCACAACCAACAAGAAGGCGCCCCAGTCACCCATGGAGCCTCACGCATGGCTGGTAAGGAAGGTAGAACAAAGAAGTGGAGTTGAAGGTGCCCTAGTCACTCATGGCACTCCACTCACTCAATTGACACCTGGTAAGGGTAGCCTAAATGCACCTCTTAAAAAACTTAAATCAAACAAACTTAAATGGAGTAAAACACCAAAATACAGTGAAAAACTTAAAAACCAAAGCAAAGTAAAAAAAACTAAACACAGTAAAATCCTTAAATCTAAAGTTAAACATCATTGTTATGTTAATCACTTTAATCACTCATTTTAATGATGAACCGATATAGTTTGTCATGCAAGGAAGTTAATGGTTGAAATCACGACCCTCCATTTATTGTGACGACTAAGAATATTCAGATTATATGAAATCGTGACCATTCAAAACCCATCTATGATTAAAAGGCCATTAATTCTGGCCATTTCCAATAGGTGTACACCTCGGGCGTAATGATTATTTTCTAGCGATTTTTTTTGGGAACATTTGCCCGAAATCTGGCAAGAAATTGTTAGATCAATAGATTTGAGTGATTATTTTTGTATAATACAAGCACCCCAAGAATTTTTCAGCACACTAAATCCATTTCTTCATTCAGAAATAGACTTTAAACAACAAAAAACAGTGATTTCGTGCAGATTTGTGTGGTTGGATTCCAGATAATAAAAAAAAAACCATTTCTTAGAACAATTAAACAATGCCCTAACTTTCTAGTATTTGATATTTCATATATGGTAGGATTGTGTTCAGGCCGATCAGAGTAGCCATAACATAGGGTTTCGATGTTTTAGGTCAACATTGTTGCATCACAGAATAATGTATGGAGGATTTGGAACTAACGCCTAGAAACTCTTTCCATATCGTTGACCTTTTAAATTTCTCCACTGAGAGGCCCCATTGGAGAAAATGATCACACTGATGCCTACGTTGAGAGATTGTCACAATTATATAACTTTACTACAATTGTCATTATATTAGGTCCTGCACTGTCTACACCATTTCCAAACCGACCACTAAGAAAGAGGGCCTATACACCCCTCTTCCTACTCCTGACAGGCCATGGGAATCCATCTCAATGGACCACATGTCGGGCCTCCCGTCCACCAACCGGGGAAATGACTGTGTTTTTTTGGTTGTTGATCTCTTTTCTAAGATGGCGATTTTGGTTGCCTGTAAGAAGAGCATCACAACATAAGCCACTGCCAAGCTCTTCTTTGAACGAGTCTAGGTACATTTTGGAATCCCACAAACCATTGTCTCAGATTGGGACAGTCGATTTCTCAGCACATTCTTTTCAGGCCTCTGGTCACTACTGGACACCAAGCTCACGAAATCCACGACCTTCCACCCCCAGACAGATGACCAAACCGAGGTCGTAAATCGAATGATCGTGCATATCGTGCGCATGTATAATTCCAAGCACCCTCGCACATGAGATGAGAGTCTTCCCTATGTCCATCATAGCTACAATCGAGCCATGCATAGCTCAACCGGCCACAGCCCCTTTCAGGTGGGGTTGGGATTCCAACCATTGGGTCCCATAGATGTTGCACTTCCCCTTGTGGTCACCTCGGTCGACTCATCTCCTGCTCCAACTGAAGCTAACAAAGCCACCCAGTTCATTGAGTGGATCCAGCACATCCTCCAACATGTTCAGGATATCCTACAGAAGTCCAATGACAAGTACAAGCAATGCCATGATCAACATCGGGTGCCACATAAGTTTCAGGTGGGCGATAAAATTTGATTTCACTTGCAGAAAGAATGCCTTACAGGACCTCATCGAAAGATTCATCCACTCCATTATGGGTCGTACACTATCACCAAGGTTGTGGGGGATAATTATTTTGAGTTCAACATTCCTCCTTTCCTTGGCCTGCACCCAGTGTCAACGTGGACCTCCTTCGACCTTATTTCCCACCATGATTGGACACCTCAGACGTATCAGAACATATAACACCAACAAAGCTCAACCCCGACTACATACAACACACATCCAATGATCATATTTTGGACACACAGATCAAGGGCACTCGACAACAAAGGATCCATCTTTATCGAGTCGTCAAAGTAGGGAAGCTCTTGCACCAAGAAAAGTGGCTCACACGGGGCCAAATTCAACAGAAATTTCCTCATCTGATGGGGGAAATCAATGTAATGGATACCATTGCTTCCTAAGGAGGGAGGATTGATCCAAGTGGATATTAGTGGCCACCCATCTTTTCCAGCTAGCTCAAAACAGTTTTTTGCAATTTTGGTAATTTACTATTTTTAGCAGTTTTTCGGGTCTTGAATTTTTGGAGTTGTTTTAAGGCCCTAAACAACGCTTTTTTGGGTATCTACCCTTCGAAAAATTTCATGATTTTGTCAACAGTTGTAGTCCTCGGATAGGTCTTTCCAACAGGCTATCGTGCACCTAAAACATAGATTGTATGCAAAAGTTACAACCCTGGGAAGTTGATGTACTGACTTACCCAAACGGGGCCCACATGACTTTTGGCGCTTCATCTCCTAAAGTTAGGTTTTTTGGATGTCTAGGGTTTTTTACACTCTTGTTTATTGTAAAAAGGCCTTTAGAGCCTTATGGTAATCATCTTCTTGCGAATGAGAGTAGTCGTCACATCTCTTCTTAGAGATAAGTCGCCACCATTCCAACAAGCTTGTTTTCCGTTGCATTTTACAGTTTCAGCTTATTTCCTTGTTGAATAGAAAACCAATTTTACTGTATCTCTGTTATTCTGTGTTAAGCATATGTTAATAATCTATAGTCATTTTGTTATGCTCATAAAATCTAGATCAAAGATGACTTGGATGACACAACCTAGCCCCTACTTTCCAAACGTTTTTCCTAGGAGAGGCAAAACGTCATCTTTAGGAGCATGACGTCATCTATGGGGCTAGGGTTTGGTGGTGAGCTTACCGCTCATTAGCACATGGACGTTTTGAGGAAAATTGGGCTTTGACCATGAAGGAAGTGACTTGGATGCTTGAAATTTGGCTTTGTGAAGCCTAATTACACTCCTCCAATACCAACAACTTGCTCCTAGTGCCAAAACATCCCCTAAAAGGGTGACATCATTCTAAATTAGGGTTTCTTTTTGTGTAAAAGTAAAAATTAAGTGAATTGTTTAATGTTATTTTGTAAAAGGGGAAATATTAGGGTTGTTGACCCCTAGTCTCGTGGTTTACCCTAAAATTATGTGGATAAACTATCCTAGTTACATTTTGTATAAATAGAGATCATAAGATCTCATTTTAAAATATAAATCTTTTATTGTGAGAAGTACATGAATGAAATTTCCGCTGCCTTTGGAGTTCTTCTTGTCTCTTGTGCTATGGAGTGGTTTGTTTGTTTATGGTGATGATGATGATGATGATGCATTATCTCTTGGAGGTCACTTCTAGCTTATTGTGTTGGTTTACATTGGCATGTTAAAGGCTTTTCTTTTATTGGTATGGTTTTTTACTTTGTTATTATCATTGGTAATTCAAGTTAAGGTTGTTTTGGCCAAGGCTATATAGGGAGTATAAGCACATACACCCCTATCCTAGTTTCCACCATAATTGTTAAGCTTTAAAATAATTTGCAAAGGTTTTGGTTAAGGAAGTATAAGGATACACCCCTTAATTTCAAACCCTAGCTAGGYTACTTGCCTTGGGGAATAAGAGGATTTATACCCCCAAGAATATAGTAGMCCTATCTCTTTCTCTAAGACCCCATTAACCCATAACTAAAGGCACTAATCATTKCATTTGAKACATAAATGATTGCATTGGTAAACACAAAATTTCAAGCTTTTGGTTCTCTCACTTGAGGTTTGTTCCCCTAGCCTTCAGCTACCTTGCCTCATTGAGGCATCCCCTTTCAACMAAAATKTATTGCTGATGTATTAAAATTAACTTACAACCACTAGGGATACACTAACCCTAGGTAACTAACCCTAACTAGCTCCTAAACTAACCCTAGAAATATTCCCTAACCTTCTACTAACGTAGGCACACTTATTGAGCTAACTAAGTGCTGATTTGATTGGATAATTTTTTTTTCTATAGACCTTGGTTTGTTACAACCATAAGACCGGTACATTTACTGCAAAAAACCCTAACATAACTTCACTCATAACATACTTTTCTACCATCAATATTTGCTAAGATTTCGCCACTATATTCTACTTAGTTTAGTACAATTTTTGGGTGGATTCTTTGTGGATTTTTGTGGCTAGATTCATTGTTGTCACAATAATTTTTCTACAGCCATAAGGATGCAAGATACTTCTACATACATCTTTTATGACAACCATAATTCATTGCTAAAGTCTCATGATATAGATCGTGAAATTATCTAGCATTTACCTACTTTGTTTCAAGCATATTTCAGTGGAATTTTAGCAACTTGTCAGCAACTCTAATACTTGTTTCTTCACTGATATATATTGTTAATTGTTGCTGCAAATTAGGGACAAGCCTAACTTGTTGATCCAACTAACATATTATACTGCATAGTGGTTTTCATTGTGTCTGAGGTAGGTATCAATTTCTTGACAATTCATCCAAAGATTTGGCAACCTCAAGAAAACCTAAGACTCATTATCAACTTTCCATTTTCATCTAGAATATTGACCTTTAGGGGCTTCACTCTTTTCATTTCCATTTTCACACCCCTTTGCCCCTAGGGTCACCGAGATCACCTCCCTAGAGTGACCTTTCACCCTTGAAGCATGAGACCTATATCGAGGTGACATTGGGTATAGTGTCCCTTAAGTTGTTGCCACTTGGTGGTTGGGTCGGGATTTTCCCAACCTACAACTTGTGCGATAACACTACCCACATTCTATGAAGAAATTCAACTCTACACTTGATCTTGCTATTACTTAGAGGAGCAATGAGTTTCTAGATTAACAATAAATACTCTAATTTAATGGCTATGAACCTTCCTATATCTAATGTGTATATTGTGGACAAATATGAAGAGGTGCCAAAGTTGGAGATCTTTGATCTAAATATCACAAACTTATTTTCATTTTAAAAAACTTTTTTGATCATGTGCAATTCCATGGTTACTGGCCTACTACTTCACATTCGTATCAATGGATTTATATAACCTAGACAAAGGATTGTGAGGTTTATCAATGCTAAACCAAAAAAATGGCAATCATTTGAGCAACCATATCGTAAGGATTAAGATGCTTAGAATGCTGCCAATCAACAAACTATTGATTCAAAGAAGGAAAACACGGGCTTTCTTCCTTAAATATGGTAGTTGTACATGAAACATTTTTAGAGGGAGATGAAGAGAATTCATAAACTAGACACCTCTAATTCTAATAAAAACTTGGTTCAACTTCTAACTTCTTAATTAGATTCTAGTTATGAAAAGGAAATATACATCAATTTATAATTTTACTTTTATGAATACAATATACATCTACAAAAATATAATTTTCATTTAATATTTCAACAAAAACAATAATTTAACCAAAAAATACAATAATAATTAATATATAAAAATATTAAAAATACAAAACATTATACCTTTTTTACCATTTTCTTTATGCATTTAATTTACACTTTTAATTTTAATTTTGTAAATTTATTTTTTATTAAATTACAAATTAATTTGTATATAAAAAAATCTATGCTGTACTCTGCATAAGTCTGTACTGTAATGACTTCATATTGAATGATATATTTGTAAGTATAAACTTTTTTAGTATTCCTTTTTCCTCTTTCTAAATGGCAAGACATAAAAATATAATAGCATTGACCATTCTATAAATTACAATATAAATTACAAATGAACACTGTAATAAATAACTATTATAAATTACAAATGAACACTGTAATAAATAAATAGTACAGAGGTAGTTTTAAAAGGTTTAGGTTTAGGTTGACTCACAAAATGAAACGCTCATTCACATCTTTTCAGTTGTAACAAAACTTTAATCTTTGTTAATCATTTAGACGTGGCAATTAGCTAGCCACTATAGTAAATTTTAAATATGATCAAGTAAAAGTAAAAAAATAAACATGTAAACTTGTGTCTTTATAATAGTGAGGAAGTTAGTGATTGAAATCACAACCTTCGATTTATTGAGACAACTAGGAATATTCCATCAATATTTAATCTTGTTCATACAAAACTGATTAAGCACTAAAAACCTATTAAATGTGCCCATTATCAATAGGTATAAGCCTTTCGACCTAATTACATTATGCACTGGACTCAGCTCATCTAAATAACTATTTTCCTGATATAAAATAAACAGAGCTGTATTCTATCCTTGCACATTACTGCCAACACCACAACCACAGTAATGATCATTATAGCAAGTAAATAGAATAAATTTATGTTTTTACTGCAATACTGTTATTTTTTCTTTATTTTTGTATTAAAAAAAAATTATGCTCTAGCCAATATAATAAAATTCTGTTTTTACTGCAACACTGTTATTTCTTCTTTCCTTTTCATACAAGAAGGTTTTTGTTGATCTCCTGCAACAGTTGCAGATCAAGTTTTGTACATCTAGCTGCATTAAGCTTCTCTAAAGAAATACAGTGTTCAATACCCTCCAACTCTTCTAAGTTATAGCAGTCACTAACATTTAATATTCGAAGTTTTGTAAGGGATGCTAATCCCTTTATGCTCTTCAGCGTCACACATCTACTCACCCACAACTCCTCCAAAGATACCAATGTTTCAATACTTGGTAACTCCTCTAGCGCTTCACACCAATTAATATGTAAATTTTGAAGTTTTACAAGACCACA
>ML863013.1:0-15392 GCA_009831015.1 Picea engelmannii
TATCGAATTTCACCATTCGCCATACAATATATACAATGTTTTTAGGTATTCCGTAGATACCAAAACCCTAACCCCTTAATCCAGGATTAATTTACAAATCAGCTAAAAATAGCAAAATCCGCTAAAAATAGCAAAAACCGCCCACACACACAGTTATCTGGCGCACCCACACAGTTATCTGGCGCACCCACACACACACACATGCAAAGAATATAACACATACCCAACAAATTTTTCTAATAACTATTGTAGCCTCAAGCATTATTCTTGCACCTTCATTTGGAGTTCCTCTTGTTTCTTTGTTGTATCTTCGAGGACTTCCTCTGTAGCATCCCTTAGTCGGTATCCAATTTTGTCCATGCCGTCATATGTTAGTGTGTAGACAACCTGTGGATTTTGAGCCTTTTTCTTCTTTCACGCAGTTGAACATGTACTTTGTTCTTGTCGTTTCCTCCCTGTCTGAGATGATGGTTGTGGAGGTTGGCCCGTAGTCTGGATTTTTCTTCTGTAATGTTCTTGACTTGGCTAGTCTAGGAAACGTTGCTAATGTGTGTGTAGGATCAATGGTATACAACATATAAATGATCATACAAATAATAAATGCGACAAAGGACTGCAAAGTTTGTATTATGATATCTCTGTGGATTACAAAATGGTCGAATGTGGCTGAATAAACTGATAATACTCGACTAGATCAACAGACAAAGGATCTTAGTTGAAATACAAATAAGCAACTAAAAGATAATACCTGGAATATGGGAGCACTGTGGAATCAATGAATGTGTTGGGACTATGGCAGCTCTAACGGTAACTGCTGGAATTCTGGAAAGTTTGCCCTGGGAGCTATACTTCTCGGAATGGCCTGAAAAACTGTCCCAAATGATGCGCCCTGGTCTAGTCCTTAGTACTGGTATCTATCGAACCCCTCTGCTGATGAATCTGGACCCCGGATGGATACCCCTGGGGGAATGCGCCCCTCTTCTTCTAGCAAAATGCTTCCTAGTGATTCCACCATCGGAATCAGATGAGATATGTCTCAAAATGACCACCTTGGTCTACTGGGAAATAGGTCGAAAGGGTTTCCCTGAATCTAGTTTGATGCTCGCTCTGGAACCCCAAATGCACCTGCAAAAGTGTCGAACGTCCAAGTCTAGAAAATGCGTCCCAGTTGATTCCTCTGTCGGGATATTATGAGGAACCAGGAAAAATATGTGCCTTGCCCTCCTCTCAAATGGGTCGGAGGTAAATCTTTGAATTCTCCCTGGATGGTATAAGTCGACTAAAAACCCTCTCAGAAGCTGCGCCCTCACTATGGATGAATGTGCCCTTGCTGCTGAACACTGTGTAACTTTTGCTAAAGAATGATGGAAAACCTGAATGATCTTCCCGGTGACTAGGGTGTGTCTCTCAACACCGAAATCAGCGAACTGGTGTCTTCCTCCTGGAATCCACTGAACTATCTCTCCTGAGATGGGGCTCTTCTCCTCAATGACAAGTCATAATCTGCATAATAATGAACTAGGCCGTTGACCCTTCCTTTATAGTTTTCCAAAACCCTAATTCATTGTTGACTTCCAAAACCCTAAATCACTATTGAAACCCTAATTCATTGTTGACTATTATTTTTATCTCATAATGACTTAAAAGCACTTTTAACCCTTTTTAGCTCAATGTCACTTTCCGAATATAACACTTGTGACTGGAGTGACCTCTAGTAACCCTGTTTACCCCTCTTTGGCCCTGGCTATAGTCTAACAGGGTGGTTTAGACCATTAAGCCTCCTCTCTGGAGATCCTATTTGGAACGGGACATTACAGTCCTCCCTTCCCGAAATTGCTTGTCCTCAAGCAATTCCAGTCCAGGGTGTTGCAACACTTGCTCTCTCTCCCAAGTAGTGTCCTCTACTGGAAGCCCTCTCCATTTAATCAAACACTCTATGATGACCCTGCTCCTCAGTTTCCACTCCCGGAACTCCAAAACCTCCTCCGGAACTAACTCCAATTGTCCCTCCTCATCCAACAGGGGAAGATCCTCTGATGTGCTAATGAATTGTCCCACTGACTTTTTGAGGCAAGACACGTGGAACACGTTATGAATCTTTCTCCCCTCTGGAAGCTCTAGCTCGTAAGCAACCTCACCTACACGACGCATGATCCTGTAAGGACCATAAAATCTAGGCTTGAGATTCTCGGCCACACTCTTCTTCAGAGATGACTGTCTATAGGGTTGGAGTCTCAAGAAAACCAGATCTCCAACCTCAAAGTTGTGCTCTATCATGTGCCTATCTGCACTTATCTTCTGTCAGTTTTGCGTCGTCTGCAGGTTCTCTTTCAACAACTTGAGAATCTCCTGATTCTCTATGATCCAATCCTTTGGCTCGGGAGCTCTGCTCTCCCCGAAGACCAAGTCTACCAAAGTGGGAGCATCATATCTGTACAATGCTCGGAAGGGTGTCATACCAATGGACATGTGGAAGGTGGTGTTGTAGCAATGTTCTCCTAAATGTAACCACTTTATCCACATTCTCTGTTGTCCTCCTACATAGTTCCTCAAATACCCTTCAACCCACTTACTGAAAATATTGGTCTATCCATCTGTCTGAAGGTGGTAGTTGGTGCTAGGTGTCAACTATGTCCCCACCAACTGAAATAAATCTCTCCATAATGTCCCTATGAACCGATTGTCCCTGTTACTGACGATGTTCTTAGTAACCCATGAAGTCTGAATACCTCCCTTAAGAAAATATCGTCTACCTGAACTACGTTGTACTCTGTCGGTATGGCATAGAAGTGAGAAAACTTGGTCAATCTATCGACCACTACATAGATAATGTCCTTACCCTGGACCTTGGATAGTACTGTGATGAATTCCATAGATATACTCTCCCATTTCTTCTCTGGACTGGGGAGTGGTTGAAGTAGCCCTGCTGGAAGAGCATGCTCTGACTTGTTCTGCTGGTTGAAGTAGCCCTTCCATGAGAACCTCTCTCTGATCTGTCTATAGGTTTTGAAAAACCCTTGATGGCCTGCTAGAGGTGAATCATGAACTGCGGTGAGGATATTCTTCTGGAGCCCTGAATCTAGCACCAAGTAGACTCTATTCTTGTAAAATATGACATTGTCAATGACCCTATACCGATCATCCTGTATCTTCCCATCCATCACCTCACAAGCGAGCTTGTTCTTGGAATATTCCACTAACAAGTGGGATTTCCAATCTACTGAAATCTCCATCAAAGAACATGTCGCAGGTCTCCTCGATAGTGCATCGGCCACAATGTTCTTCTTCCCCTTGACATACTCTATGTCAAATTCAAATGCATGTACCTTCATCACCCATTTATGTTGGTGCTCACTGAGGTCCTTCTGCTCAAGGAAATACTTCAAACTGTTGTGATCGGTCTTGACCACGAATTTTTTTCCCACCAAATATTGTCTGAACTTGTTCAAGGCATGCATGATTGCCAACATTTCCTTGTCATAAATGGAGTACAACCTCTCAAGTTGAATAAGATTCCGGCTCTCGAATACAATGGGGTGTCCTCCCTGCATCAAAATTGCACCGATCCCTTCGTCAGATGCATCACACTCTAGTACAAATGGCAAGGTGAAGTATGGTAGTGCCAACACTGGAAAAGTGTCCATGACTTCCTTCATGTGATCAAAGGCTTCATGTGATTTCTCAGTCCATATGAAGGCCCTGTGCTTGGTAAGATCTGTCAGCGGTGCTCCAAGATGAGAAAAACCCCAGACGAATCGCCTGTAATAGTTGCATAGCCTGAAGAAGCTCCTCAATTCTATCATGTTCCTGGGCGTCGACTAATCCAGAATGGCCCTGATCTTCTCTTGGTGCACCCGTACCCCCTGTGCATTGATGATGTGGCCTAATTAAAGAATCTATGTCATACCAAACTCGCACTTGGACTCTTTGGCATATAATGATTGTGCCTCCATGATGCTCAATACCTCATCCAAGTGCCTCATATGCTCTTGCCATGACTGGCTATAGATCAATATGTCGTCGAAGAAAACCAAGATTGATTTCCTTAACTGATCCCTGAATATATGGTTCATGCAAGACTGGAATGTAGCAAGTGCATTGGTTAGCCCAAATGGCATAACCAGGAACTCGAAGTGTCCAAAATGACATCGAAATGTCGTCTTCTTTATGTCCTACTCTCGGATGTTGATATGATGATATCCAGAGCATAGATCAATTTTTTAGAAGAAAACTGCACCATGCAATTCATCCATCAACTCGTCAATGCATGGGATAGGGTACCGGTTCTTGATGATTTTCTTGTTCAAGGATCGGTAACCAATGCACATCCTCATGGTGCCATCCTTCTTCAGAACTAAGACAATTGAAGAAGCAAATGGGTTGTTGCTCGGTATGATGTGTCTCATCGCCAACAATTCCTTGATTTCCTTCTCTATCTCATCCTTGAACCTCCTAGGATGACAATAGGTGGGGGTGATCATAGGTTTGGCCCCCTCATCCAACTCAATTATGTGCTCAAACCCCCTTTCAGGTGGTCTCCCTGGTTGAATTGCCTCAAAGACCTACTGATGTTGTCCCAATAAATTCTTGATCTCTGTATGGTACTATTGGCGACCTTCTGAATCCTTCTGAATAGTGATCAAGCATTCTGCAGCATATGCTACCTTCCCATGTCTGAATATCCTCTCCATCCTCTTGGTTGAAACTGTCCTAGGTGCTCCTGTTGACATACCTCTTAGAACAACCTTCTTCCCATCCTGATCTCTGAATCCCATTTCCAAGGTTTGGTAGTTGGTAGTGATCTTTCCCAAGGTAATCATCCACTGAACTCCTAAAACCACATCTATGTCTGATAGGTCAACCACAGAAAATGTGTCTCTCACTGTGTAGTTTCCTAACTTCATCTCTAAGTTTAGAACTCTATCTAGACACTCCACTATGTGGCCATCTTCTACCGCAACATCAAACCCCTCAAACTCCTCTGTTTGAAGTGCCAGTATCGATACTAGTGAAGTGTCGATGAAGTTGTGGGTGGCCCCACCATCTATCAGGGTGATTTCCCATTGCCCCTGAACAATACCTCTGATACGGAGGGTATCATACCTGGGAACACCAGAAAGGGTCGCTATGACTCCTCCCTTTGTTGGTTTCCTCCTGTTAGCCTGCTCTGGCGGTTCTGGGACTACTGGAGGATGGGCTCCTGTCGGTGTTGGTGGTCTACAGGGAGGCTTCTCTTATGTTGGTGTTGACTCCTCCTCTGAACTATTGGATCCACTGTCCTTCTCCTCCTCCTCATTATCCACGTTGTCTATTGCTACCTCAATATAATGAATCTCTCCCTTGCCCATGCACCTGTGTCCTGGGAACCAAGGATCTCTGCAGCTGAAGCAAATATTCTTCCTCATAAGCTCTCGCCTAGTCTCATCATCCAACTTCTCCTTGCCCTTCCATTATCTCTGGAATGGCTTCCTGTCTCGATCCCTCAGGGGCACAAATGGTTTGGAGAAATTTTTAGTCTTTAGCACTGAGTCTGCCAGATCTCGAGTGCGAAGGATGGAATCCTGCAAAGTGGGAGGCATGTATGCCTTCACCCATCCTCTCAAAGGCTCTATGATTCCTTTTGTGAATAGCATGATCAGCCCGGGCTCTAATATATCTGTCACTGCCGCAGCTACCCGTTGAAACTATGTGATGAACGCCTCTGTTGTGCCAGTTTGTCTCAACTGGGCTAGATCCCTGAAGTGTATCTCGGGATCCTTCCTGTCAAACATGTCCATGAGCCTATCTATAAACTCCCTATAGGAGGTGATGCGACTGTGACCCAATGTCACTATTCCATGATACCACCACTCGTGTGCCTCACCCTCCAAGTGTAAGGTCGTGAAACTGATGGCCTTTGTCTTGGTCATCTAGTTGAGCTTGTAATATGTGTCTAGCTTATGTACCCAAGCTCTGGCGGTGTATTTGGATGATCCGTCGAAAGAAGGGATGGTGATTTTCCCAAATTTTCGGATGAAATCGAGGTTATGCCCATTTTGTTGTTGTGGTCCTCCCCTCTGCAACTCTCTGGGGCGGTTCCTGAGTCTAAGTCCACAGTACTCGACTAAGGTCATGTATTGATGGAATTCATGACCCAATGTTGCGTACTCCCTCATATATTATGCAATGTCGACTGCATGAGTGGGTGGCCTCTATGCTATCGGTGGTGGTGCTGCTACCGGGGATGCCCTCTGGAAAATGGGAAACAAGGGTCTGGGAATCATACTCGCAGAGGTGTATGTGCGAGAGGGTGACTGGGGTCTATTACCTACTCCTGAGTTCCCCTGTGCTGCATGTGGGACTTGTGTGTCTGGGGTGCCCACTCTAGCCAATCTATCAACCACCTGTGCCAAGGACTGAGACATGGTCCATTGACTAGCTAACATATCGTTGATAACCTGCATGAAAGCTATCTCTGGATCTACGGGGGCCTTTCCACTGCCCTTTGGTCGCTCATATCTGTCTCCTAACATCCTCTCTACCTCGTGCTCTGCCCTTCTCTCTGCTTCTCTGTGTGACTCTTCCTCTTCCTCTGAGCTAGGAGGAAAAGGGGGAAAATCAAGCCTATGCCTTCTTTCCTTATGCCTGTTGTAAGTGACATAATCGTCACCTACGTGTTCATGGCCCTCTGGGTCTTCTGCTGCACTCATTGTCTTTAGTCACAGGTTGGCAGGACTAAAGCTTTGATACCACTGTAATGTTCCTGACTTGGCTAGTCTAGGAAACATTGCTAATGTGTGTGTAGGATCAATGGTCTACAACATATAAATGATCATACAAATAATAAACGCGACAAAGGACTGCAAATTTTTTATTATGATATCTCTGTGGATTACAAAATGGTCGAATGTGGCTGAATAAACTGACAATACTCGACTATATCAACAAACAAAGGATCTTAGCTGGAATACAAATAAGCAACTAAAATATAATACCCGGAATATGGGAGCACTGTGGAATCAATGGATGCGTTGGGACTATGGCAGCTCTGACGGTAACTGCTGGAAGTCTGGAAAGATCGCCCTAAGAGCTATATTTCTCGGAATGGCCTGGAAACTATCCCAAATGATGCGCCCTGCTCTAGTCCTCAGTACTAGTATCTTTCGGACCCCTCTGTTGATGAATCTGGACCCAGATGGATACCCCTGGGGGAATGTGCCCCTCTTCTTATGGAAAAATGTGTCCTAATGATTCCACCATCGGAATCAGACGAGATATGTCTCAAAACGACCTCCTTGGTCTACTGGGAAATGGGTCGGAACGGTTTCCCTGAATCTGGTCTGATGCTCGCTCTAGAACCCCAAATGCGCCTGCCAAAAGTGTCTCACATCCAAGTCTATAAAATGCATCCCAGTTGATTCCTCTCTCAGAATCTGATGAGGAAAAAGGAAAAATATGTGCCTTGCCCTCCTCTCAAATGGGTCAGAGGGAAATCTCGGAATTCTCCCTGGATGGGATAAGTCGACTAAAAACCCTCTCAAAAGTTGTGCTCTCACTCTGGATGAATGCGCCCTTGCTGCTAAACATTGTATAATTGTTGCTGAAGAATGATGGAATACCTGAATGATCTTCTCGGTGACTAGGGTGTGTCTCTCAACACCGAAATCAGCCAATTGGTGTCTTCCTGCTGGAATCAACTGAACTATCTCTCCTGAGATGCACCTCTTCTCCTCAATGACAAGTCATAATCTTCATAATAATGAATTAGGTCACTGACCCTTCCTTTATAGTTTTCAAAAACCCTAAATCATGTTGAAACCCTAATTCATTGTTGACTTCCAAAACCCTAAATCACTGTTGAAACCCTAATTCACTGTTGACTGTTATTTTTAGCTCATAATGACTTAAAAGCATTTTTAACTCTTTTCAACTCAATGTCACTTTCCGAATATAACACCTATTAAGAATGACATATATTTTTCCGAATATAACCATCTTAACAAAAAATAGTTGTGCATATGGCAAGCTATCATCCAGGTTTCTTGTCTCTTCTCCTGAGAGTATGCGCGACACATGATCTAGTCCTACGTTAAGTCTACCTGGTTTTACCACTACTTCAAAGTCATATTCCTGGAATAATAGAAGCCATATGAAAATCCTTCCCCTAACACTGACTTGTCGACCAGATATCTCAGCGCAGAATGGTCAATGTACATCTTGAAGTGTGATGTCCCTTGAGCTTAGTACAAGTGGATCATCCTTCTACTTGAGTAACTTTTTGGTATCCTGGTTGAGCAAGAAACAATATTCAGTATCGTTTTCCACAGTAGAAGTAGAGTACATTGCAGCAGCAACATGTTGTACACGGGCTCTCTAGATGAAGCAAACTTTACAGGACATACAGGTGGAATATGACGAGCCTATTCTGATATTTTGTTATACTACCAGTGTTATAAGTATCTCTATGAATCCAATGATGCATTCCAAGACGAAACACATTCCAATCAAGTTTCACTTTCTACGAGAACAAGATACAGAGAATAACATCAAGGTAGAGTATATTGGGACAAAAAAATAGATTGCAGATATCTTCACCAAACCTCTTTCAAGAGAGGCTTTTGAGTATTTTCAATAGAAACTAGGAGTAGTTTCATCCCCATGCTAATCTACATGGTAGTTGACAGAGTACGACAGGGAGAGAGCAACAGTAATCATGAAATACTTGAATATTTTTTGAATTATTTTTATCAGAGATTTACACGAGGAAGCACCATGAAGAGAAACATCAGTGGAGATTATAGGCTTACAGACATGGGGAGCAGCCCCAAGGAGAAGTCACCATTTTTTATTGATGTCAAAGGGGGAGAGAAAACTAGAGGCATAGAAATGAAGAGAAGAGGAATGAAGATAGGGGGAGCCATCATAAGCATGAGTGTTGTCATCAACCATGTCTAAGTGTTGTCATCAATGTCAAATGGGGAGATTGTTGAAATATTAGTTTTTGAAAGATTGGATGTCATTGAATTGTTGAAAGATTGTTTTTTAATGATGTCAACCCTTAAACAGGAAGTTAACAAGTTACAAGTCAAGGTAAAGTAGTTGTAAATAGAAGTTAACAAGTTCCATGGAAAGTTAAAGTAGTTGTAAAAAGAAGTTAACAAGTTGCATGCCAGCTGCATGTTAAAATAACTGTAAACAAAAGTTAACAAGTTGAATGTGAGTTTCATGTCATCATGAGATCCTATGTGATTTGCATGTCATTCATGATATCCTCATTAAAACACAAAGAATATTCAATTGGAATATCACTTATGTGAATACTAATTAGCAAATATGAAGCTAATAAGTCAATGTCAGCGAAGTCCAATGAAGGAAGAAGTTTGCAGGAGCCGAGCGTATGGAGAAAAATTTACAGGTCTAGGTTCTTTGTGTAAATCTACGAGTTTCAGGAGGAAAAGTGTGGACATCGGTGAGTTTCAGTAGGGAAAATTGTGAACATCCATGAGAATACAATGTAAGGGTCACGGACATATGAATAAAAGTTGTTGAAGAACAAAGATCTAAAACTCAGGTTGAACGTATGTCTTCCTATCTATGTTAGGGTGTGTATTATGAAGAAATCAAGAACAAATGTCTTAGTGATTCATAAGCATTTGATTTGGAGAACTCTCTTGTGGATCTTGGTATGAGGTACGTGTGGTTGAAATCTTGATGAGATATCGAAATCAGTAACAACAACAGAAGTATCAGAAACAATAGAAGCAACAGCTTATCGGCTACAGCGACAGAAGTAGTGATATATTTGTCTATATTTATATTTCAGGGCGGTTGGATGGGGCAAGGAAAGGGGGTTGTATCCTCCTTCTAGTTGGAGCCGATAAATTAAGGAGTTGGATCTTCCTCCAGGTTGTAGCCTGTAAATAGGGGGTTGGAGCCTCCTTCCAGTTTTAGCTGGAGAAATAGGAAGTTGGTGCTTCCAATGAATGTATTTCTTGATAAATAATAAAATCATTCCATAGTTTTTTCCCGCACTGGGTTTCCATGTAAAATTTTGGTGTCCTATGTTTATGTATTGTTTATGCATTGAATTATGGTATTGATGATAGATTGAATGTTAATGATGAACTATTGATTTTATATTGTGGTTGAAGGAAGAAAATTTCTCACACTGATTCACCCCCCCCACTCAGTATTCCCACAGTTGGAGAATTTGGAAGTTGGTGCTTCCTATGAATGTAATCTTCTGAAATATAAGAAATCATTCTATGGTTTTCTCCCATTTGGGTTTCCACGTAAAAATCTCTTGTGCATTGTGTATTTGTGATGGATTGTTGAATGGTACTATTTATGGCTATATATTTATGATATGTTAAATAAAATCATAAATTAATGGAATTGTTGATAAGTTAATAAAAATAACTTAATACTAATTCACCCCCCCCTCTCATTATTAGTGAATATTCCAACAGTTGGTTCCTATGATTGATTATATGTTTATTCATATTCATGATTATTTTGTGCTTAACTTGTCCTTGATATATTTTATAATTAAGCTCATGGGGAAGAACTTGGGTGAGATGTTAAGTAGGTGGTTGCATTAGTTGTATGATTTCACCTGACATCACCTAGCACCTGATCTCCATGGGCCTCAGGCCCCAGGTAAGTAGGTAGGTCACTTGATTTCTTTCATTTGCATTTGTGTGTTCATCCTAGTGTAGTTACTTTTATTTTCATACTTTGCTTCACATATTGTTTGTTGCATTTGTACATTTTCTTGGATAATATTACATGTTAGTTAGGAGTTTTTGAAAATTAAAAAAAAATAAAGGAATAATTAAAATTTTGAAGTTTTGATTATATAAACAAGCGGTGAGCAACCCACCCCTCAATGCTCTAATATCTTGCTTGAGTATGTGTAGGCACAGGTATTTCCAAGAGATGTTGAGGTTCTCATGTACTCTACAGCGAGCACATGTCCCCATGTACGAGCCAAATGTTACCCCCTAGGATAGGGGTAACTAAGGAGATGATGTCTCGAGGCACACGGGTTGAAGATTGTTACTGGGATATTTCCCTCGTGGCCTTGGGTCATGTCACGACATAGTGAGACTAGATATAGAAGATTAAATCTACCCTCACAATCAAACATGCAAACCAAGAATACTTAATTTTTCACATAGAAAGATAGGGAAAGGAGAGAAGAGGAGGTGTGCACCTTAAAACCTTCATATGATGTCAATCTCTGATACTGCTTCTCGAATCACTCATGGTCTCAACTAGTACAAGCCTACAATAAGATACCTAGATTGTGCTACAAAGAGGTAGTTATAGGTCCTGATAGCATATATCAAAAGTACACGTCAAAGCATATATGAACAAATGTGACCATATAATATAGCTATGAAACAAGTGAACACGAGATTGGAAGGAAAAGATACTTTTCTATTAATCAATGAAATAACAGAGTTAGTTACAACCTCACGCTACTTTTGGCATTATTTCGAAACCAATCACCTCGGTTCCTCCTGAAGTCCTTCAAGCATCAACTCAATGAAACACCTCCTCGTATAGTCCGGTAGGGATAGGAACACACCCTATCACTATATACAAGAGGAAGTAGCTCTGGAAAAGGAGTTTCCAGTTTTGGAGAAAACTTCTCAGAGGATGAAGGGGAAGGGAAGCTTGCTCGATTTTCTCAGCATAACTTTGCACCATCAGACTTGTTCACATGATTTCCCTCAAAGGTGATTTTATAATCTCACAAAGGGCTTGGGGAGGTTGAAATCCTTTTTGTATGGGCTTGGGGACGTTGGGAAATGAGCCTAACCAAAAAACCCGCCCGAACTCTCAGAATTATTTTATTTTCATTATTTTTTAGGGCGTTTGTGGGTTGCACACTATAAATGCGTGGATGTCTGCATGTTGCTCAAAGGAAACCCACAGATATTCTTAAAAGTCATATTTTTTAGATGACTTGTATGAGGCAAGGGGGAATTTTGATTTTGCAAGCCAAAGGGAAGGATAGGCCATAGCACAAGTGCATATGTGTGACATTTTATGCTATAACAAATACATGGAGTGTCGAGAGCCAGATGAGGAGGCAGAGCCCCTCCTCTCGCCACACGTCACCATTTGATCAACAATAGCAGTGTCCACCACACCAACTTGGCCCACAGAGGAAAGAAGGTCTTGCTTCATGATGTAACAAGTATGGTCTCATGGTAAGTGTCATTTTAATAATTGAAGCATTTGAGTATGTTGGAAAGAGTCCTTTCTTGATTATGAAAATGTTTGCTTGGAAATTATACCTTTTGTCTCATTTCACCTTGGGGGTTGGCAAGTTTTCCTAATAAGTGGGTCACCTTCATGAAAAGGGTTTCCTCTAGGAGGTCTTCCTAAAGGGTCGTCGTACCATTCCCACTCATACTTACCACTTTTCACACTTATTCCCTTTTGTTTCCTTAGATTTTGGGTTTTCGGGCTTATTGACCCCAAGAAGGGATTGTACCTCATTTGATGGGAAGAAGGGCCTAAAGTCCTAGAGATGTTGTAGCTGGAAAAACATAAAAGCCATAAATTATCCTCTAGATGCTCGCCCTAAGGTCCTAAAAGCAATGAAACGCTTCTCCATAAAAATCAAGTACCTTTTAAAAAAAGGAAAACACATAATTAATAAGTGTCTCACTTATTGAGGTAATGCATTTGTGTTGTCTTTTAATTTCCTTGCACATGGCCCTCAATGTGTTCCTAGCTCCAAGTGGCATTACGGTGCTCCTTACTTTCCATTGCACATAGCATTCAATTTTTTGGACCATAATAAATTAATGGCAAATAAATGGATTGGAAAAAGGTTGCATTGCAAACGAGGGGTGCAACACACCCTTCACAAAGGTACCCATAAATGAGACAATATGAGCCCTTGATATGTCAAGAAACCCATGCCCCAAATTCATACCCCCATCCACCTCATACTCATTACATGAATTAGAGAGGGTCTTCTTGGGAAACACTCCTTGACTTGGGAATTGATCTACCCAATAGGGAACCATGACAACCCTCCCATACTTAAATTTGGGAAATTTTATAAGATCTTTGAGCATTTGTTTAGATTGAAAAGGGGGGATTTAATGCACATCTTTGGGTGGTTCTTTTATTAAATGTTTCTTACTTAGCATGATGTGTGTGACTTGTCGACCCTCGGAGGGCGTACTTGTTTGTCTTTGCAGGACCTTGCTAGGTGAAAGCAATCCATGGAGGAATTGTGTTATTTTTTACCTTCATGGGGGTTGAAAACACCAAGGATGGACGACATACCCCAAAGGATGGGCAGAGGACCCTAGAGCCTTGGTACGAAAATGATAGAGAATGTAGCCATTAGAGGCACTTTGAAAACACTAGAGGACGACATTGTAGCCCTTTTCACTTGGACGTTGGCCTTTGGAGGCCTAGGACTTCACCTCCTAAGCCCTTGAAGTCATGAAGAGGCTAGGGTTTTGGTCGGCTTGATGGTTCTGAGAATGATGTGATGTGGTTTGAAGGAAGAAGAGATGTGGCATGAGCACTCTAGCACACGAGAGCTTGAGACATATCCTTTCAAGGCCCAACGACTTGCATCTTGAGGCTCAACATCTCATTTAGAGGCTCCATGTCACCCTTCTAGGGAATGACGTCACCCTTTTCAGGGTTTTACTTTATGTAAATTTTATTTTTGCAAATTGTAAAGGTGAATAAAGGGGGTCGACCCTCTTTTATTTTGTCGCTGACTTTTAATGTGGACAAATTGGTTTAGATGGCCTCATATAAATAGAGGCCATATCATTTTCATTTTAGACATAACTCACTTGAGAATTACATAATTCTTGGCTGAAATTTTTGCCATACTTGGGAAATTTTCTCTCTCTTGTATTTGGTGCACAATGGATGTTTTTACTTGTCTATTGGTGGAATAAGTCTAGCAACTTCTCTTGAATGCTTGTTCTTGGCAATTGGTTAGAATATCTTGATAAATAAGGGTTTTTCATGCTATCTCTTGGATTAGGTAATGAATTTCTGAAATTGTATGTTTTTCTTCTTGATCTCAAAGTTATTCTGTCAAACCCTTGGAGAAGTATAAAGGCATACACACTCCATCAAGGATCTCTCTTTTATTGTCAAACATAGTTATCAACTTAATGAGAACTGTGACCTCAAAACGAGAACTTTGTCCCAAAAAACCCATATTTTTGCATAAAAAACATCAAAATCAACCCCCAAATCAAAAAGTAGTGCTACCGGTAGCACCATTTTTTAAAACGGGGTCAAATTACAACATTTTTCAAAAATGGGCTTCAAAACTTAGACATTAGCTCAGAAAAACCTTAAAACCAACACCTAAAAACAAATAAGATGTTTTTGAATTTTTCTTTTCTTTTCAAAACGTTAAATTTTGAGATCATTTGAAATCATATTTTTATCACTTGGTACCATTAAAACCAAAACCTCAAAATCAACCATCAAATTGAAAATAACTGCTACCGATAGCACCGATTCTAAAAATGGGGTATGAAAATGACACATTTTTATAATGTGGTAAAAGAACTCATCATTATTGTAAACAAAATCATAAAAGAAACCCTTAAATGTTTACTTTTTAAATGTTATTATCACGCAAAGCACAAGGCAATACATAATTCCATGAAAATATCACAATATACTTTAAAAATTCAACGTCACTTTTTAATAATCTTTTACTTTTAATAATAAAACAGTAAATACAAGTTACATTGAATGAAACATAAATAATTTCTTAAAAGTATTGTTATATTGACCATATTCAAAACATATGAGCTAAGAAATTTTATGAGCTAACAAAATTGTGAAAAACAAAGAAAAACTAGAAAAAAATGAAAAAAAATTAAAATTTCCCCGAAAAACAAAAATACATTTTTTTTAAAAGAAGAGCAAAAAATATCTTCAAACTTAAAAAAAGAAAAATAAAACTAGAAAAATAAACTCAAAAATAATCAAAATTCAATAAAGTATTAAAAAAAACATCTAAAATAACAAAAACACTAATATTACCTAAGCTACAAATTTATTTAAATGTTTTTTTATAATATATTAATAATGTAAGAATATTATAATATAACATTGTTATATTATAATAATGTTATAATATAGAGTTGTTATTTATTTATATAAAAATCTATCAATTATACAATAAAAGTAACCAAAAACCCCTTACCTAAATAATTATGATAATATAAAAGTCAAATTCATAGTTTTTTTTTGACGAAAACGGTTATAGTTCATATTAGAGGGGTGGCAAAGCCACAGATTCAATTACAAATTGCCCCGAGTTTCTTCGGGCCTACAGATCAAGATACAAAATATGATGCAACATTGTTTCAGCATAAGATCCAACTCTGTTTCAG
>ML863014.1:0-16824 GCA_009831015.1 Picea engelmannii
AGTGATAGTGTTAGTTCCATTGATTGTGGTAGTGAAATTTGATCTACACTTATATTTTAGGGAGTTTATATGGGGAAAGGAAAGGGAGATGTATCCTCCTTTCAGTTGGAGCCGAATAATTAGGCAGTTGGAGCTTCCTTCAGGTTGGATCCTAACAACTAGGTGGTTGTTTCCATCTTGTATTTAGAGCCAAAGAACTCAAGGGGTTGTATCCTTTTTCTGGTTGGAGCTAGAGAATTTAGAGAGTTGTGGATTCCTTTGGGTTGGAGCCTTTACATAGGGGGTTGTGGCCTCCTTCCAGTTGCAGCTGGATAATTTGGAAGTTTGTGCTTCCTATGAATTAAATATTAATATATATAAGAAATCATTTTGTGGTTTTCTCCCATTTGGTTTTTCACGTAAATATTGGTGTATTGTGTTCTTGATATGATGTTGATGTGGTGTTTCTTATGATTATGATATATATGTTGAATTCAATAATAGATAATACATTGATGATAAATTGTTGAACATTGTTGATAAAGTGAAAGAATATATATATTGTGGTCAAATTTGGTATAAAGTTCTCATATTGATTCACCCCCCTCTTAGTATTCCAATATTTTAAATTCCGAATGTCAAGAGTAAATTCGTGGAATATGCATAAGACAAGTTTGTATTTTCCTATATTATCTTGCTCCATTCCTTATTTATATATGGCTACTTTAACTCTCTTTATCTAATTATCGTGGTGTGTGCCATGCTAGGGTACTCCAATTATTTGTGCTAAAAGTCACCCACAAATGAGAATCACTCTCTTCAGGTATAACATACTATTAATCTCTATTTTTATCAATAGTAACATGCATTGTTAATTTTATATTTATTTCACCATGTCTTAAGTGGAGAACAATCTCACAATACATGTATGTATTTTCTGTACACAAAATGACTCAACAATGATTACAATGAAATAGTTTATTATTTGGATGATGAATTGGATATCCCCATTCATATCCATGATTAAAATTTAGTGATTATTGTGTGTGTGTGTGTGTTTCCAACATTAGATACGATTGTATGAACCCTACACACACACTTATACACACCGAACTCTAATCACATTGCCACTACATGGATTCATGTGAATTGATACCAAATCTCATAGTCATATAAAATTTTAATTTAACCATACATTATGAAAGGTATATCATATGATTCCTCATGGTACTCAAACTTGGGTTTTCACTTATCCTCAGCTAGTTTGAGATCACCACGTACTTTCCACCTATGTCATACATTAATTATTCCCTACCAAATATATATTAACTCTTATTTTAACCATTGTTTACACAAGATTTATAATAATGAAGTTGAGTTAACCACTATTTGAGGTTACAACCAAACTTTGTTCCATTACTATCACAATTATTTCCATTGTTAGTATTATCAAGTTTTTAATACAACATGGAAATATGAGACCATCCTATAATCATTCCATTATATCATTGGGGTTTGGTCGTTCACCTAAGGGATTTGATCTCTCTATTCGATCGATGGTTTTTTCATTTCCCTCTCATAGTCACAGAACTCTTCATCCCAAGATGGAATGATTCCAAGGTTTTCAGTAATATTTTGATGATTATTGGACAATATTTTATAGATTTTACCTTACGTTTTAATTCCATGATCCAAAAAATATTAAGTTACCAATCTAACCATTAGTATTTCTTTGATTACAAATCTTTTTCAATTTCCAACATATTTAAAATGACAGTGCATCTTGCATTGTTATGTGATTAGCTTCGTTTAATTAAACTCTAATTCTTGTGAAATTACTTTCTTAATCCAATGTTCATAAGTAATTTGTGAGGTGATAAAGGAGAAATGAAGAGAAAACAATATCAATGAAATCACACAAAAATTGTTAACAAAGTTCACAAGAATTCCTAGCTACATCTTCGGGTCTAATCCCAGTAGTGAGAGTTCTCTTCATTAATATCAAATCATTTAAGAATACAAAATAAAGACTTACATATCAACTCCTTAAATAAACAAGACATACCAAGAAATACTTTCAGATCCACAACTCTATGAAATAAACAAATATCACCAATAGATTCTGCAAAGAATTATAAGACATTCGAGTATAGAATCGGCTATGCTTGGATCAACATCATGGGATCTGGAAGCACTTTTTTTATTGGATACTCAAACGAAAAAAAATAATTCAAGTTCAGACTACTCATGAAATTATACAACTTTTTATTATAAAGTCGACCCAATTCTGAACAGGCCCTCAGGACCCCTGTTTGGCACAAAATCCAATGTTGTGTCTCGTCAGGACCATACTGTCTCGATTTTCGTGAAAAAAATTCCTCTCCATAAATTTTACGTTCAGCTTCTCCAACTTAGAAACAGATGACATATTCAAATTCCTTGGAAAATTTTGTAACTTTTGAGTATAAATTTGATAGGGATCTAAATAGGATCTCATAACCTCCCCTTCGCACAAATTATAATGATGTGCTTTGCAGAGTCCGTATCATCTCAATTTTCATGTCAAAATTCCTCTCTAGAAATTTTCTTTTCAACTGATCCAACTCAAAAATAGATGATTGATTCACACTCCTTGTGAAATTATGCAAAATTTGACTATAAAGTTGATAGGATTCTAAATAGGCTCTCGAGACCTCCCCTCGGCACAAATTCTAATGCTGATATGTACAGATTCCATACCATCTCTATTTGTGTGTAAAATACCTCATTTTCATCTATTTTTTTCCCATTTAAAAAAGGAAAATTATGCCAAATTTGTGAGATTTCTCCAGATTTGGAGGATTTCCACAAGATTTAGAGGTATCTGCCAAATTTGGTGGAATCCACTAGACCACCCTGGACTTATAGAAGGTGCCACATGGTGCCTTCTAATTAGGCCACATCCCAACCTATGATTGGTTGGCACTACTTATTGGGTTATTGACATCACCTGTTGATTGGGCTATTGACGTCACTTATACTCATGATGAACTCATCCTGTACAAACGATGGTGTCAAATCATCCTGTACATATGATGGCATGATATTGCCACATCACTCTACTAATGATGATTCCATATTGTATGGATGTTGACATCATCTTGCCACATTTTAACACCCATGTTTCCCCCAAATTGTAATTAATCATTAATCGAGATCCCCATGCTATGCCATGGGAACAATGTAAATGTATTATTTTTTGAATTTCCAATAAATAACTATGGGGGTGAATCCTTGAAGTACTGTCCATGATATCACTAGAGTAAAGAGTGAGAAAACTATGGAGAGGGTTCATTATGTGTATGACCCCAAATTCTCCTTTTTGAAAATAATAAAACTCATCCGGATTCCAAGGAAAAATTAGTTAATGAAAGAAGAATTGGTGGTTGAACCATCAACCACCCCCATGAATGGAAGCATGGTATGGATGAGGATACAAGAGGCTATCAGCTTGAAGTACCATAGAGTCTTGTAGTATCGGGATGACCCAATCTTCCTTTTGACAGAAGGAACAAGATAGGTCAAGAACCATCCTATGAAAGGCATGCAAAATGAATACATGAAAAGCCATAAAAGAAGGAGACACAAGGGAAAAGAGGTGCACGTGAAGCTCTCCAAAGAGAAGGAGAGACATCAGAAAAGAGTGCATGCACAAAGAGGAACATGCGATCTGTATATGCAGAAGAAAATAGGAAGGACACGAGCTTGATCCTGAGGAAGCATCTGATAAATCTTGCAGAGATGTTGTGACATAGAGAAGGTATCTGAGAAATGGAATAATTCCCTAGTGATATCATATCTTGGCACAGGGGTGGCTAGATTGATAAGAATGAATTCCTCTAATCCTATGGTTGGGTGGAAAGGAAAATACCCACAGTTGTTTGGTTGGATGAAACTTGTAATAGATAAGTACTTCCTATACCCTGTGCACTTAAATTGGATTGTATGATTTGTATATTTGTGATTGTGATACATGGTGCCTCTCATGAAACTAATGGCCATAAGGAATACTCTTCTTCTCTAAACCATTGTATTAGAATGGTTGTAATATGGAAATTTTTGGCTTTGGGCTGGTTGGAAAGTCTACAAGGTGTTTTCCCAAGGAATAACATCACAGTTCTGGAGTCGGGGAAGACTCTAAGGAACTGCTACAGTCCTGTTGATCCCTTGGAAATATCTTTTTTCCGAATTAGAGCTTAATATATGTAAAAGGAAGGTGCTTCCTTCAAACTATTTTCCCAAGAGACCATAGAACCATTGCCACAACCTTAACCAAATGTCGGCTATGTGTAGAGCCTATAGCCTGAGATTCATTAGAGGGTCCATTTGACTAGGGTCTAGGAACACTGCGCTAGTCCAAAAGGAGCTAGCTCTTATTATCTTTGGAACTACAGGAGATCGAAGCTCTGAGATGTTAAAACTTCACAACCTCCAAAACTCCTAAATGACAAAGTCACGAAGTGATGCGGGTTGTATATATGAGGATGCACAACAACTATCCCAACCATTAGATCTACACCATAGTCAGCTCAACATTGACCACTTTAGGAGAATAGATGTGTTGTAACACCAAAACTATTGAATCCTGGAGTTTCAAAGTATTGTCGACCATCTATCTTCAGATCCTTTGGGATTCCTCTTAGCCATTAGATTGAGCCTAGTGAAGGGGTAACACTAAGTACTATGGTGACGTACCACCTAGATATAATAGAGGTTTTCTAATGTCAACAACTCTCGAATGCCAAATTTACGAATTGATATCAGTCATGGATCTAGGGAGTCCATTGAGAACCCCACTTAACTGTCCATCGTTAAGGACACATGTCACTAGATCCTATAATCTGGGGACTTAGCACTACGTGAGGAATATGGAAACTAAACACCAAAACTCTCGAATGTCAAAGTTGCAAAATTTTGTGAGTCATTGATCTGGGGAGTCTATTGAGGACCCTTCTTGACCCTCTAATCAACCAGTGGAGGGTTTCGCATATGGTACTTCGAAGAAGTGCCACTTCGAATGAATGGAGTTGTTGTAGAATCAAAAACTCCAAATGTAGAACCTGCATTGTAACAAGAGTCGTCGATCTGAAGAGACTTCGGGACGACTCGTGACCATTTGATCTAGATGTTGGTTAACTTGACACTGACCTACTCTGGGAACAAGCTGGAGACTACACGACCAAACCCCCAAAGGCCGAAGTGATGAAGTGACGGGGACCATTGATTTGAGGACACATTGGATCCCTCTTCAATCATTGGATATACTCCATGGTCCATTTGGATTTGAACTAATATGAGAGTAAGGAGAGGATTACACCATGAAACTCCCAAATGTCAAAGTTGTGAAGCAACGAAGGCCATAGATTCCAAGGTCAACGTGGATGCATCTTGACCCTGAAATAAAAGGGGTTGGAAGGTTGTCAGTCTGAGGTGACATGGTGTCCTGACCTCACCCAAGGTGATGTGGAAAAAAAATTTAAGTGCCACATGTCACTTTGATTTACGTTTATTGTAGACCCTATGCGCCCATTAACACATGACACGTGTCACCCACTGTAGGGGTCATGTGTCCCCTCTACCTTTCCCCATGTCACCCTAGCACTTACCTAATTGTTCCATATGGCGGGAGGAGTATTTGGGACCAACTGGTACTTACCTCCACATATAGTATGTCACCACGTGTGAGGGTGGACCCTTCGAGAGTCCAGGAGTTTAGGACTCTAGAGGTTTGGAATGCTGCATCGTGGGTAAATCAAAAGTCCCAAAGGTTGAAGCTATGTGGAGAGATTCTATAACTTCAAAAGTCTAGGAGTTTGGGATTCCAAAACTTTGAAATTCCGGGAATTTAGGATTTCTGGAGACTTTCAATGTTAGAGCATATTCTCCCAAAAGGCCCGAAATCTGGAGCTATGTGGAAGTGCCTCATGAGTCTGGGATTCTGGGGCTCCAGATAATTTGTGCTCAGAAAGGAAAAGGGGTATTCAGTACTGAAGTGCCGAATGACGAACTCCCCAGTAGCTTATGTTTCAAATGAATATCAAATCATGTTTTTGGATTGAATGGTGGATGGACTTCCACCGTGGATGTAGGAGATTGAGGATGGTACAGATTGGATGGATCCACGTGGATGTCATGTGGCCCTCAACCAATGAAAACCCAAAGAACTTAGGGAAGCCATAACATGTAAACTAGAGGTCGGTTTTGATCCTGGTAGCAGTCGTTAGAAAGATATGATTGAGTAGACAAGGAATGAGACCTCAGAAAGAATATTCTATACATTTAAGGAAAGTGAAATTTTGATGCCCCATCCCTATAAAGGGCGATTAGGAGTCGGGTGTGTTACAAATCAGTATCAGGGCATGGAAACAACACTTGGCCTAATTGGGCTCATGCACGATTCATATAAAAATATTATTGAAGGACTTCAAGGAGTAACACCCTATCTTACCGCATTCCTAAGAGGCTTAGTTAAACCTCTACCAAAGAGAGGAATGAAACATGCTGATGTTGATAGATGTTTTCGAAATATTCACTACATGTTGCTAATGTTTCGAAATAAAGAAGTTGACTTCACCTTGCAATTGTACATGTTATTGTAAAGTCATAATATTAGGTTACCAAGGCTAATATGAGCTTGTTGATAATATTACTGCCGAATAGAAATTTTATGCATATGTTCCTTGAGTAGAAGGATGTAGATTAAAATTCACTTGAGATTTTACCCAATGATATTGAATCATGATAGACGGTGGAATAAGAATATTATCACTTCTTTGGGAAGTGATAGCCAATCCTACAGAAGTAGGATTATACTGATGGGAACTAATAGAAAAACTTGGATGTAAATGGATTGAAAGGATCCATAGCAGTAATAACTACTTCTTCAATAAAGGATTAAACCTTGTATATGTGTATGATCTCTCATGATCAAAGGATTGAGGGAAATGGTAAGGTAAAATCACTTGACCCATAATGAATGAAAACTATTGTTGGAAGAACCCATTAAGAAAGCAAAAGGCACCCTATAGATTGAGAACAACTTTCATGAAGGTAGGAGTGAAGTGACAAGAGCGAGCTCAAAATATCATGGTTGTGCTAGGGAAATGTGTATCCTTATTAACTTAAGGATGTGTCTATGAAAGAGGAATGAGTCTGGTGACCATTCTCTGAAAAGAGAGTTCATGCACAACTCTTGGGTTTCGAAGGGAACTTAGAAATGGAATTTTGTTTATGGATACAGGAATTGTTGGGAAGTGTTTTCCTAATCAAGTTGGTAAACATAATTGTAGAAATATGGAGTGATTGAGTGATAAATCACAACATCCTCCCTTGCTTGGTGAATAAGAAACTAATCTATTATAATTCCTATGGGAGGAGGAGAGTGACCTTTGTCCCTAGCTATAGGAAGAATTCTAGGTGTAATGGTTAAGACTAATTATCATTTAAATATACTCTGGAGTTCTGAACTGGAATACTTAGTAAGTAACATACTTCAAAATTGTATTTAGGATTTAAGGAAATACTCCAAATGTTATTAGACATTAAAATTTACTATAAATAAGGTAAAATGGTTGATTAAATGTTGATCCTGAATGTGGTAAAGGAAGTGTTGAGGAACTTCTATATGCCTAGTGGATCACATTGACATCTATAGGTGGATGGAAGCCATATGGATATGGCTTGGTATACTCAGATAGCTATAAGAGGGAGTTTAGGAATAAATTCCCTTGAAAATATATGTTGACCAAGAGTGAATTGAGGCATGAAGAAGAGACCATAAGAGGTTATCTTATTTCCTTAAGTGACACAATAACTACCCATCTGAATTTTGAATTATGGAAGGTTTTTACAGTAGAAAGGAAAAAGGTGACCCTTGTTTGTTATTTCCATGTATAAGGGGAAACATCAGTATGAATTATGACTGGGAGACTAGTCATAGGAGTGATTGTAATATGTCACTAAAGAACACTAATATTAGAACTAAAATATCAATGTAAAAAAGGTGAAAAGTTGCACCTACGTATATGTGTATACAAGATTAAAAGAATAATATGACTGCAAGCCCTCAACTGAGAGGGAAGCTCAGACTTGAGTGTATCTATGAGAATTTTCATAAGGATGGAATCAATATCCTTGGGAGAAGGATCTAAAAGTATAATATGTCCATGTGTATGTATGATGTAGAGAAGGTGGAAGCAATGAGCTTGCATGGTGAATGTTTGGGATGTGTGTGTGTATGCTTGAGTGCATGGGTTTAATGCATTGTGAGGTTCCTTGATATGAAGAATGATATTAATATCAAATACATATTAGTGATATTAAATGTGCAAGTGATGCACATGTATGATGTAAGAATATATGTATACTAAAGGAACGATATGCCTTCTTGGATGAGTGAAATGTGAGGAAAGCATTGCACTTTACAAGATTAAATGAATACCATGGATGCATGGTTGATTCCATTCCGAGAAGTCATGAAAGCTCCATTTTGAATGATAGATTAAGGGGAATGTGCTCCATTTCCTTAGGAAAATCTATTATAAATAGACAAAAGAGTAAATGAGCAAGGATGATCAATTGTCATGATAAGAGGCATATGATTATGCATATGGCTAAGTATGTCATATATGTAAGTTAACAAAACAATGAATATGTGTAGATGCATAATCTAGATTCATAAAAAAGATGCATGTGTATATTCAATATGAAATATTTAGTAGAAGGTTGAAGCTAACTCAAAGTTGGGGCCATCACAGATAGTGAAGGATATGCAATAAGGAAGTTGCATGCTGAAGGAGTTCCAAGTGGAGGAATTGTGTGAAGACTATGTCGGGGGAACACTGGGATGCAAGCCTATATATATATATATAAGAATCATGGATTACATTCTAAAACATCGTGAATGAATGTGACCGTTCTGATAATTGAATGGTAATGTGAAAAATACACAGGTACATGATTCATTATGAACAAAAAGTATGCTAGTAAAGCATGCTAATGTATCCAAAAGGTTAGGGTGAAGCCTAACCAAGGCTGCTCAAGGAATAGAGCAGTTGTGGGAAATAGTAGAGTTGGAAAAGGGACAATAAGTAAGTCATTTTGAATGAATATTCTTGGTTGAAGCCATGTTAAGAAAAGGCAGTGAGGCCTTGGAATAACTCAGTTGGATTGAAGGTCCTAGACTGTGTAGATGGAGTTGGGAAAAGGGAAGAGCCTTAACTCCTTTCTTGTTGTATATTATGTTTTTCTCTGGGACAATAAAATTGGTATGCTGATGAAAGTAAATGTTTTGACACCATAATGATGACAGTTGTATGACTGTGGAAATAATTGAGAATTTCTTATGTTGCACTCATGAAAGCATTAAGGATAATGTGAAGAAGTGCATAGAGATATGTTAGGGCATATTTGAAAATTGTTTTATTGATATAAAATCTATGATACTTTCATTTTTATTTTACAAGATGACTAACATATTTATGATGTATGTCATGTGCAGAGATAAATTGGAGTTGTTGAGAAAGATAGTTTCCAATGGTGGAAAACCTCAAGCAAAGGATGACTATAAGAAGGTTGTTGTTAAAAGATTGTTGAAAGGACTTTAAAAATCCCCACAAAGCACCATTGATGAGGTAATATCATAGAGGGTGCTAGCAGTAGAGCATGCATAAAAATATCCATACCTATGTGGCATAAGGCATGAAGGAATTTGGTAAGAATCCCTTATAAAAATATTTCATTATCCTAAATATATGTAAATAATTATGAGTGGCTATTGTATGCTATTGCTACCCAAGAGAGGTAAGATTCAGGAAAGAAGAATTTGAACAATAGAGAGAGGAAGTATATGCTAGTCAAGGATGAGTTATAGTCCTTGCAAGAAAACACATGAGTAAATAGTACCATGGGTACAATGAAAAATCTAGGGAGATTGACAATAAATTTTCGCATAGTTAGCACTTTGCATGGAATTGCTTTGAGGAAATGCATGTTTTCATAAAGGGAAGAAAATGGATTTTCCATTGAGGAGGGAGGACCATCCAATATTTTACTTACATTGTATAGGTGTTAAAGAAAAGAAAATGTGTGTGGCCATGAGTATTGGCACCCTGGTTACTAATGAAGGAAGAATGCTTGGTTGCATTCAAGAGAAAATTTTGGTCTCATATGTGTTGATTTGGGATCATGATCAACATGTAGTAGGAAGTACAGTCATGTTGCAAAAATGAACGAGAATGAATAATCCCTATGGTGAAGAGGTTGGTTAATATCCAACACACCATGGAAACATGTTTGTCATAAAGTGTGGCAAAGTTTAAATCCATGCAAGGTTGCATTGGGTGTGAATGTGGCCATGAATATTGACACATTGATTAAAGACATTTGATATTTAAATTGCATTTGGAAAATTTAGTATGTTGAAAGGGTGCATACATAAATAATGATATTTCCTTTTTTTGTATCCTTGAATAGATGAAAATTATTTGGACTATTAGTAAGCATAGTTTTGAAAATATAAATTTCATGAAAACTAACAGTTTGCTTGGATTTGGAATGTGGAATTTGCAGGGAGAAAAGGGTCTTGGATATGGCAGTATTGTAAGTCCATAAGGAAAATCACTTGCATGTTGAGATAATTACTATGGGGAAGAAGGTCACATATTGGCAAATCTGGTTCATGTGCGGAACATATATGAAAACAAATGTGGAATGTGGAAATCTATGGGTAATAGATTTGCAAGAAAATTATGAATTTGAAATTGATGATAATATATCATAATTTATGTATACCTTTGATACAAGTGAAATGAAAAGATCTATCTAGGGAGGATAGATGAAGGTTGTCAAGCATGAAATATGGCTATTGTTGAGACATGAAAACCCTATGGTAATTCACGATTGCCATAAAACATGTTTTGTTGTGGTAACACAAGCCTGAGTTATGCCTTGGCAGAGAAAGTCTGAGGGACGCCTCGACTGTAAGGCTCAATGAAGTCTCTGGAATTATTTTTGTGCGAGAAAGCCTTCGTAGGAAAAGATGGATCACTTGAGGAACTGTATAGTAGATAAGGGGATGCCCGAGCGTAGGCCTGGAGGGAGAATAACCACAAGGAAGAGGAGACTTTGATAATTCTTATACATTATTGATTGGGGTCATGCAAACAATAGGGTATATCCAGGAAAAAAATTGAGCCCAGATAACAAAACATTTATGTGGATACAAATCCATGAACTTCACAGATGAGTATTGTGCTAAGTTATAAAAAAATTCTCAATTTTTTATGCAACAATAAACTATTTTTGCATGAAACTATGATTAATATGCTTGTTTGATGCAGGAGCATCGCCAACTCATCAAGCGAGCCAGCACATCAAGTGGAGATCAGCTGGATAAACAAACAAAAATTTTTGAAGGGATTTGGGGATTGTAGCGCAAGCCTTTAATGAACCATTTATGAAGGCACATTTGTATATTGTATTGGACCTTGAGCCTTTAAAATCTTGTCCTTTGGTAGATGGGAGGAATTTAATCTAGTTAATGCTGGTAGATAGGATTTTAAGTCTAGATTTGATAGTTTAGAGTTCGAGAGGGAAAACGGATATAGACACCCTCATTTGTACATTGAAACATTAGCCTGAGCATTATTGAATAGAAGCATTCAGGAAAAGAGAGGAGAAAGCAGAGAATATTGTATGAAGAACACCCATGTACAAGCATTTGAATTAATAGAAGAAGTTTTGATTCAAAATCATGGCTGGTGTTATTTCTCTGTGCATATTGTGTATGTGCTCATGAATGTTTGCTTTCTTGATATGCATTTGTTTTGTATATGTTGTGCATGTGATTTCATGTTTCAAATTGAAGTCTGAAAGGGAGATGGAATGAGTTTCAATTGTTTCTCTATCTGAGCCAGGAGATTCCTGCAAGGTGTGCAATTGAATTCATCCGCAAGGAGTGCATTGATGAGGGTTCAGTAGTATAACTCTTGTTCTCATCCACCCAGAAGTGGATAAGGTCGTTGAAGCTGTGCAAGGAGTGCGTAGGATGAAGAAGAAGTCTCAGTGGTGAATCTGAGAAAAGGGAATCAAAGACTACTGCTGCAAGAGTTGCGCAGAGTCGAAGGGATTCAACACTTGAGAGTTGTTGAACAATCGTCGCGAAGAGCACGTGTAGGTTCCTCTGAAAGAGTCAGAGTGGGGAAGCTCAAGAGGAATAGACCTTTGAACCCCTGAAGACTAAGTGCAGGGAAGTTTCCATGGGAAGACGAAGGAAAGCGTCGCAGGTTGGCGAGCGAGAAAACAAGTCTCGTGGAGAGACACTGCTTTATTTCGCAGAATCCTCAATGGGAGAATGGATGGATGAAATATTTGGAAGAGATTTCACGAAGTTCTGAGAGCGGTTGGATCTCCCAGAGGTGCAAGGTAGTTACAACGTAGGCGTGGAGAGGATTCAAAGCTCAGGAGGGGCATCATCGTTGATCCAAGTCGGTTAGGGCTATTGGATTGTTCACGAGATCGTCTATTAGGACCTCGTGAGGAAGGTGTCCTAAGTTTGCTAAGGAGAGTCGCGAGATTGTGAGAAAATGAGATCTCGACTACTCCGAGGATAGCATGGGTCCACAGGAGTTAGCAAGGGGACAGGTGGCACCTCACATCTCGGAAGCTCAGAAGTGGAAGGGTTGAGAAATTGGTGTTAAAGGGCACGAGGTCGCGAGGGCAGCGAAGTGGCGAGGAGGATAGGAGCCGTCCATCTAAGAAGGATAGGTGGAGGAGATCTAGGGATCTCGCGAAGTAGGGAGCTCGCAAGGTGAAAGCACAAGTAGTGAGTACTCAAAGTCATGAGGACGCGAGGCGTGAGAAAGAGGATAGTCATTGGATCAGAATCGCGGGAGGACCATTGGATCTACACGTGGGCTCGTGCATCGGAACCTCATGAGAAAAGGCTCGAGGACTTGGCCATGGAAATCACGAAGTTACGAGGGAGCGAGGTCGCGAGTTTTGGTACCTCGGATCTCGAAAGTTGACGGGGAAGTTATTCAACCTCGCGAGTAGTGAAGTCGCGAGGGAGCGAGGTAGCGATAGCACGGAAATCCCAAGAGAAGTGACAGGTGTGGACAGGTCAAGTCACACGTGTGCATCGGAGTTTCCGTACCTCGGGTATCAGAGGTTGGAAAACCAAAATTTTGGTATTGCGAGTAGCGAGGGCGCGAGTAGCGAAATCCGTCCAGGAAAAGTCAGCGATTTGACTGACCATCGGGTCTCGAGGATCCGAGAACTCAGTGTTCAACCTTTGAACTCGCGAGGTCATGAGTTCTGATGCTTTGAGAAGTTAAGGAAGGGGATCGCGTGACGAAGAGAATCTGTGGGTAGGAAGATTCCTGATAGGGCGTTAGGAGAACCTTTGGGTTCTTCGGGCCGAGAAGAGAGGAAGGTCCTGTGTGAGCGGACGTTCCCATGAGGGTGGGGTGCGTTTGCGTCAGAGTGGTATCAAAGAAAGTCTCTGTTTGTATACTTCAGACAGAGGGAGAAAGAGGAAGAAAGTAGCACTCTGATACGCGCGCCAAGTGGTATCAGAGAGAGAAAATTTCTCTGTTTTCTGTAGCAGGGAAGAAAAGAAAATTTCATCATGCCACCAAGGAGATAAAGAAAATCACCCGATCCAAAGGATAGGGGAAACCCGAGAGGAAGAGGGAGACAAGCATAGAATATAGAAATGGAGAGGCAGATACGAGATCTCAAATCGAGATTAGAAGATATGGAAGCAACGCAGAGATGCACAGCCAGTGCTGGAGATCTGAGTGACTCTGAAGGCTAAGTTGAAGTTGAACAACAAGGAGAAGTTGTAACCGAAGATGCAGCCAACGAGCGATTAATTAAAGCTATTGCCCGGATGAGTTTGAAGACAAAGATGGACATTCCAGTTTATGAAGGGAGTCTGGATGCAGAGGAGCTATTGGACTGGATCTGAGCTCTTGACACCTACTTCGATTATGAAGACATTGAAGAGGATAAGAAGGTCAAGCATGTTGTTACCAAATTGAAGGGACACACAACATTATGGTGGGACGAGCTTCAGGAAGATAGATGTTCCAAAGGTAAACAAAAGATCAAAAGATGGGATCGAATGATTGCAAAGATGAAGGCAAAGTTCATCCCAAGAGATTATCAAATCACACTGTTCAGGAGAATGCAGAACCTGAGATAGAAGATGATGACAATAAAAGAGTATACAGAGGAATTCTATAAGCTAAATATCAGAGTAGGTCATCGAGAGAGTGACGATGAAAAAGTTTCCAGGTATATGAATGGCTTGAGATACGATATCCAGGATGAGATGAGTATGACGACCATCAAAACGGTGGAGGATGCGTATCAGATGGCGTTGAAAGCTGAGGAAAAGCTGAGCCGTAAGCCAGGACAGCGAGGGCAAGGTAGGAGCCAGCCAAAAGGTAAGTCAGTTTCCCAAGATAGGTTCTAGAAATCCAAGGACGACTGGAAGAAGCCTCATACTAGAACAGAAAGAGGTGGAAGTTCACAATGAGGCCAACACACTGAACACCGAAGGAAACAGATAGAACGGAGTGGAGGAGACGCTGATAATAACTCATTTCCTTGTACCAGAGGTAGAGGAAGAGGCAAAGGTAGAGTCATCACATGCTTCACATGTGGAAATAATGGACAGAAGGCAGTTGACTATCCAGATAAGAAGAAGGACGGAGGAGAATCTCACATCCCTAAGGCACAGAGGCGAGATGCTGAGGCAAAAGATGCAGAAGATGGAAGGTCGTTGATGATGCGTAAGGTTCTCTTAACACCCAAGAAGGAGGTGGAGGACACAGCTCAAAGAAGCCGAATTTTCAGAACCACATGTAAGACCAAAGACAGGAAGTGCAAGGTTATTGTGGATAGCAGAAGCATAGACAATCTTGTTTCAACCGAGATGGTGGAGAAACTAGAACTGGAGACAACTGATCACCCAACTCCATATAAAGTCTCATGGCTATAGAAGGGACACTAGGTAAATGTCACTAAACAGTGCTTAGTTGACATCAAGATAGGAGGATACAATGATAAAATACTCAGTGAGTTTATTCCTATGGATGTATGTCATTTATTGCTAGGCAGACCATGGCAATATGACAGGAACGTAGTTCATGATCGGAAGATGAATACGTATACTTTGGAGAAGAATGGAAGAACACACATGTTACTTTAGATAGAAGATAAGGAGGTGAAACCAGAAGTGAACAACATGGTACTTCTCATGAGTGGGAAGGAACTTCTGGAAGAAGTAAAGAAGAAGGAAGATCCACAATTCTTTGTGGTCAGGAAACCAAAAATTGTCTTGACCAGCACAAGAGTGGATGACTTGCCGGAAGAAATTCAAGAACTGCTGGAAGAGTTCATTGATATTGTGGTAGATGAATTACCCCATTTGTTGCCGCCAATGAGGAGTGTGAGTCATCATATAGACCTCATACCAGGAGCCAGTTTGCCAAACAAAGCTACGTATAGGTTGACACCACAGGAAAACGAAGAGGTTAAAAGGCAGGTGCAGGAACTGTTAGATAAAGGATTGATCAGGGAAAGTTTAAGTCTGTGTGTCGTTCTAGTGGTATTGAGTCCAAAGAAAGATGGAGGATGGAGAATGTGCACTGATTCTAGAGCCATTAACAAGATAACCATCAGGTACATGTTTCCATTGCCATGGATGGATGACTTGATGGACTGTTTAAGTGGAGCCAAATTTGTTTCAAAGGTTGATTTGAAAAGTGGATACCATTAGATTCGCATGAGGGAAGGCGATGAATAGAAGACAACCTTCAAAACCAACGAAGGGTTGTATGAGTGGCTAGTCATGCTGTTTGGCTTGACGAATGCACCAAGTACCTTCATGAGGTTAATGAATGAAGTTCTAAAGGAATTCATTGGTAGGTTTGTCATTGTTTATCTAGATGACATATTGATTTTCAGCAAAACAAAAGAAGAACATCTGAAGCATTTAGCTGCAGTAATGAAGAAGCTACAGCAAGAGAAGTTGTTGATCAACATGGGGAAATCTTCATTTATGAAGACAAAACTCATTTACTTGGGGTTTGTCATATCGGCAAATGAATTAAAGATGGATCCAAGTAAAGTGGAGGTAATTAAAAATTGGCCATCACCGAGGAATATTTTCAAGGTGAGGAGTTTTCATGGATTGGCTAGTTTCTACAGAAAATTCATCAGGAATTTCAGTGGAATTAGCACAGCAATGATGGATACTGTCAAGAAAAGACATAAATATTTTCATTGGACTAAAGAGGCAAAGAAGAGCTTCAATATGTTGAAGCGGAAGATCACAGAGAAACCAATTTTGGTGTTGCCATATTTCCTGAAGACATTTCAGGTGAAATGTGATGCAAGTGGCTTTGCCATAGGAGCGGTCTTGAGCCAGGAGGATAAACCAATTTCATATTTCAGTGAGAAGCTGGATGAGGCAAAAGCAAATTACTCCACGTATGAAAAAGAATTTTATGCTATCATACAGGCGTTGAAGAAGTGGAGGCATTATTTGATTCCGAAAGAATTTGTTCTGTATAGTGATAATCATGCATAGCAGTTTGTGACTCAACAGGAAAAGTTGAATTAGAAACATGCTAAATGGGTAGAGCATATGCAAAATTTTACATTTGTAATTAAACACATTTTAGGTACTGCTAACAAAGTGGCTGATGCTTTGAGCAGGAAGTGTTTGTTGCTGCAGGAGTTCCGAGTCAAAACATTGGGTTTTGAAAATCTTAAGGACATGTATGCAGGTGATGC
>ML863015.1:7547-22761 GCA_009831015.1 Picea engelmannii
TAGTGGGATATACAAGCTCAGTTTGTGGTAGGTAAGTTTAAATATTTCTCTTGTTTGAGAGATGGGGCGAAAAAGTTTGGTATCGATACCGTGTTTGAAATATATTACTAGGCCATGTATGACATCATCAAGTAAATTACTAGGATCCGTGCAGGAATTATTAATGTATATGGTAGCAATATTGATTTCAAGCGGTAAACCGATTTTTTTGTAATGAGACCATGACTATTGGATGGTAGTGTGAATTGGGAGGTAAATGTATATATGTTAGAATTCATGTTGACAAATAATTGTGTTGAAAAATACATTTAGAGACGATTCCAAGCAACTAAAGTAGTGTACTTCAAAGCAGTCTACTTTCTTCGCATGCAAATTTGACAATCTACAAATTCGATTAGTTTTAATCAATGTCAACCTTCGCTTAAGTTCAAACAACAACAAAAAAAAATTGATGAACGAATACGAATGGCTGGCTAAGTACTGAACTTCAGGAATTAGACTAAGTCCTGAATTTAAGGGATCGGTCAAGCCTAACGAAACATGGGAGGAAAGTTATCGATGTGGGTATACTAAAACAGTTGGTAAATTGGTGCGCTTCAAAGAAGTCTAGCGTCTTCACACGAGGAGGGATCGCAAATTTGACAACCCACAAATCCGATTAGTTGTAATCAATGTCAACCTTCGCAGTCATAAAAAAAAATTGATGAAAGAATACAAAAGGCTGGCTAAGTATTGAACTTCAGGAATTAGGAATTAGACTAAGTCATGAATTTAAGGGATCGGTCAAGTCTAACTAAACTTGGGAGGAAAGTTTCCAGGCAGCCCTTGCCATTGTGTATATAGATATATAGATTCATCTTCAACTGATAACGTTGAGGATTACTTCTGATAAGTGAGCCAGATTTCAGGGAATTACATTTGTTCGTTTCTTGTATTCCTGGTGCGATTTGGAGCTTTATTGTTCTGTATTGAATAACAGATAAACCGATTAGACTCTTCATTACATTACATTTCATCGACGGATAGACGTGAGAGGCACCTGCAGTAAAATTATTAATACTTGAAGGATTTTTGTATTGACTCTTCACTACTAGCCATTTTCTTCACTTTTTGCATGATAATAGTGTAACCAGCTTCTTGCATTATATTTAAAGTCTTGTATCACTTCCAAAATTGAAGCCATAGTGTAACCAGCATTATATTTAAAGTCTCGTATCGCTTCCAAAATTGAAACTTATATATCCCAAATCGTTGAATCCAAATGGTAAATTCAGTGAGATAATAAAATATAAGTAAAAAATCTCATAAGTGAATATAAGTTTCTTTTAATGCATTCTTTTGATTATGTATTTGGTTAAGTTTCTTTTAATGCATTCTTTTGATTATGTATTTGGTTTTCCTCTTGATTAAGCATGAGTAATTGGTGATATGAAAGGAAATAACCTCATTAAGATTGGTGGATCCATGTCACTTTTCCATTTTTTATTTGTGGATAATGTTTTTCTCCTTACAAATGTTGTTAACACATTGAAGGAGATTTTAGACTTATTTAATTCTACTATAGGAAATGTTTTAAATGAACTAAAATCTTATGTATGTTCTAATATTAAACATAGTCTATCCTTACAAGATTATGGATTTCGATTAATGACTTGAATAAGCCGTTTATATCTTGAAATCAAATGTTTTAAAAAAAGCATGATTAGTGTTGGATGCTACAAAATGTTCTCTTATCAATCTTTGGTGTAATAATTGGTTGTTTGTGGGAGGGATACTAACTGTGGCCAAATCAATGCTAGGGGTAATTCCTATATTATAGGAGTCTTTGGTGCATACTCCAAAGGGCTACTTGAAAGGATTTGGAAGGTATGTTTTTGTTTCCTTTGGTATTAGGAAGGTATGTTTTTGTTTCCTTTGGTATGGTTGTAAGGATTCCTTTAAGATTCCATTAGTTAGGTAGGAGGTAAATGTTGACAAAGTTAAAGGAAGAGGGTGGTCGGGGGCCTATAAAATATCCATCATTTTGGATCTACACTTGCTTCAAAGAGTTTGTGGAGAGTCTTGGTATTGTAACGAAATGGTATGGTAATGTATTGCGGAGAAAGAGTACGTTTGAAAGCCGGTTTACCTGGAATCTGTTGATTCAGTCGAAAAAGCATCACCAATCCAACAACAAACAAAAAAACTCTACATTCCACCAAACCGTACCAGCAATCTCGGCATGTCTCATCCTATCCAAACTAGGGTTTTTGTCATCAATTGATCAATCGATGGTCTTTTGTCGATCAGAGCGTTAAGCCATAGTCTAGTTCGTGAGGTGCAAATTTCGAGGAATATCTCTCTCAGGCAAGCAGGAATCAAGTAAGTAATAACATTCTGCTGTTTTCTTTTATTCTCTCTCCTAGCCCACCCAGGTTGATTCTTTTAATTTCTAAGATTGGATTAGGTCCCCTCGAAAATCTATTAAGAATGCATCAATTTAGTTGAAAGATCTTCTCAAAAAAATTTTTCTTAGAATTTTTTTTTTTTGCGAAGTAGGAGATGGAACCAAGGTCAAGTTGGGTAATGACTTTTTCCTAGGGGTAGATTGGATGGATGATATGATTGTTAGATTATAGGAAAGGAGATTTTATAGTCTAACCCATATTAAGGATGATTTGTCTATTTCTATATGGTCTCAACGATGGCTACAAGATCATGATGTTGATCTAGAGGGGAAACATGAAATTTTTTGGCAATAATATGTTAATCTTCTAAGGTGGGCCCATGTCAGAACAAGATAAGGGTTCAGTTTGTTGGGATATGATTACAATAAGTAAGGGGGTATATACACTACTTTCCTAGGAAAAAAATATCTACATGACTCAAATTATCAAGCTTCTCTTTGGTGATGGAAGCCAATTTGGAAATTGACAACTTAAAAGAAGACAAGAATATTTCTATGGATGTCCTTAAAAAATAAAATATTAACATGGGAGAACTTGCAAGAGAGGGTGGTAGGGGCTTGGTATTTTTCCTTTGCATTACAAGGAGAACACCTTGTAGAAAAGATTTTTATAGAAACTCCCCCAAAAAATTCTCCCTCTTCTGTTTACAGCAGAGGAGGGTGGTCGAAGTGTTTGCGAAGGGTTTTCACACGTGCTCTTATAAGAACAACAGAGGTAGGTGCAAACATAAACAGGGATGATTTTAAGGATGGAAATTTATATTAAAATGTAGAAACCTTGGTGAATCTTACTAGTCCTTCATATGTCAACTATAAATGTTTGGCGATCTTTTTGTAAAAATATTCAAATTTCTAAGTATTTTATATAGTTTTTATAAAATTTTGGCTATTTTTAAGGTGAAATAATTTTATCGTATAGAATTTGGGCGAATCATTTTTAAAATACCAAATCTCATTTTTGGAAAAACCATGGAAAATTAGCCCACGAGCAAAATTTAGCCCCTAAAATCATCCTTGGACATAAAATAATACGATGGTGTTGAGCTGGTAAGATGCACAATTAGCCGCTATAAACAAAATAAAATACATATAAGTTTTATACTCTAAACAAAGTGCATCGATGTGCGTACACATGATGCCCCATTACATAAAAATATCTAACACACTAAGAGAGGGTAAAATAAAAATACTTACCACACTGATTTTCATTGTTACACCTCATTTTGTTCTTCTAAAACTCTCACACATGCACCTATTCTCACTATCCTTCCATGACAATCCCATTTGCAGTGCTTGAGTTAGTTCAATAACTCCACTCCTCGATTCCAAACATTTCCAAATTTTGGAAAATACCATAAATTTTCATTTCTTCTCTATGTTGCAACCATGCCTCCTCAAGAATGAAGAGACCAGGTAAATTGTTTATTACCTATTTATTTTCATGTTAATTGGATTAAAATTTGAAAGTGGATTGAAATTTGGTCTTTTTTATATTTTGTTTAGTCCACGCAATGTGTTTAAAATATTTGGATCACCTCATAGTTTTGTGTGTGCTGGAAGAGGACTTTGGGACCAGTTTTAGGAACCTTGCAATGTGTGCAAAGGAAGGAAAGACAGTTGGCGCACTTTCATGGATCAACGTGTGCAAAACAAGGAAGATTACGGGAAGCCTTTACGCATTTTGGCTCTATTTATACGGGATAAGCCCTATTGTAATTGTATAAATATATAAGGGTTTTCTGATAGATAGGGCATGAGGTAATTCCATGTATGAAGAGATAAGTAAGTGTGTATGCAAGGTATGTGAGATATGGAAGAGTGAAGAGTGACAGATGGAGATAGAGAGATAAGAGAACGACAAGGGCATAATTTATGAGCATAATGCGTAAATTTTATAATGTGTGTTCTAAATAATATAATAAGAAGTTAACCATTATGGATGTAGCCCATCTTGGGTGAACCACATTAAATCATAGTGTTTACTTTTTATGATGTGATTGTTTTGTTTATTGTGATATGTTATATGTTCTTTTGCTATGAATATGTCACATGATATTATGTTTTTGTGCACCTAATATAAGGTATAATGAAAAGATGATAAGTATAATGGTTATGAGGTATGCCTCCTATCCCTTTATCATTGTGTAAATCCATTTCCTGCAGATCCAATAGATACCTCAGGTGAGACTTCACCTCCTTGCAGGTGATGTCGAAAGGGTCGATATCTGAGGGTTTTATTGGTGATTTGATGTTGAACCCTCGGTCTCCCACTACAGGCCAACAAATGGTTCCATTTTCGAGACCAATATCTGTGACTAAGGGGAATGTGGAGGCCCACTAAGGAAGATATCATGAAATGGTTAGAGGAAAAGGAACGCGAGTTTTCCAAAAATCAGAATAAGAACCCATGTATCAATGGAAAGCAATGGCTATAGAGGTGTGTATTCACAGACTTACATGAGATTTTATTTGTTGATTTCTTGATAGTTTTGGTTGAGTGGTTATAGAGGTTAGCTAAAAAGAATGAGACATTTCGTAGTGTTTTTCCGAGGAGTTGGACACCTAAGTTGATCCAACAAGTTAATACCATAAGTTATAACATCTCGTGCAAAGTTTATTTCTGGCAATAGTGTATTGGGGGGTTATATTACCAAGTTTGTTATAGATTGTACCCAGTGATATAGTGTTGTTGAACGAGAGTTATTTAAAGGGTCGTGTGAAATATATTTGAAATCAATGTCTACTTGGGTCAAGATGTTGTTGTGTGATAAAGGGGTTATGAAGTTGGAATATGATCACCCTAGTAGCTAGTATTCTTCACATGCATAGGGGGACTGGGGGATGATCAGGGGATGGTATGAAAGTATGGAGAAGAGGGATGAAGGAAGGAATAAATAAGGAATAGATTGGATGAGAATGACAAGAGAATAAGAAGGTGCAACATAAGAAGATATTGGAGTGTTGCATGACAGAAAAATATTTTGGTACAGTAGGAAAAGCACTATGGTTGATAGAGAAGAGCAATCTAGTGATATTGAGGAAAGAGACACTGATGCAGTTCTCCATATCAAAGGAATAATGCACAAATAAATGAAGTAGAATGAAAATGATCGTTAGTTCAATCTAGAAGAAGGAGATCGATTACATCCCATTAGAACCACTCACGCATGAGTCTACGTCAAACCCACGACCCCGTGTGCATCTACAAGGAATGAAACTTTGTTGTGAGCACTTGTAGTTAGTGGAGGAAGTAAGGATAGAAGTAAAGGTAGTCAAAGTAGGGGAAATAGTATGCTAACCAACATTAATTTAGCAACACAAAGGAAAAATAGTGTGCAGTACACAATGGTAGGGGTAGACCCCAGTTTGAGAATGTAGCTCGTCCATGGAATATGAACAAAAGATCCAAAACAATACTTATTTGTCTATGAACTAATATGCACCATGAATCAGGTCTAGGATGACGATACAAAAATCACACAGTTTGTGAAAGCATTTAGAGACTGTGCGTTATTCAAGTATATAAAGTATTAGTTCACTGCCCCTGTGAGACAAGCCATAATGTTAACAGACATTAGGAAATCTATGTTAAAAGAGTTCCAAAAATTGAAGTCAGATTCATAGTGTATTACAAAGAAAAAATATATCCAACAATTGCATAATGAATCAGTATGGGTTTTTGATGAGAGATTAAAGAGATTGATGGATCAATTGACATTCCATATTCCATACGAGAAGCATAGGGAATGGTTCATTGGTGTATTTTTAACACATATACACTACCCATTGACACAACAAAAGGTAACATTGCAGCCATAAGCATTATATATCACCATGAAGTTGGAATCATCCCCCATAGGAGAGAATGGTGTAGGGATAACTCAGGATCAAGCATAGTTAGAAACATTGACAATTCAGCTATAGGATCTTACTAAAGGGAAGGAAAAGAATGAAGAGGTATGATGTGTTACATGTAGAAATAAAGGTCATGATAAGAACAAGTGTCCAACCTTTAAATATTATTTGGCTACTGGAGCCCCAAATACCTTGGCCTCATGAGGACGGGTATGGTGTGATATATGTAGAATGTAGGTCATCACCCAACCGCTTGTCCCTTGATGCAGAAATATCAGAGCACTGCCAAAAGATTATTTTGTAATCTTTGTAAGTCTGTGGGACATGATGAAAAATGATTTTCGTGCACTTGATATATTGAGAGAATGCACCGCAGACGCATACATAGTTCAATGGAAGACAGATCAGAAGGAGGGGTATCGCAATATAATACTATGAGGGTATATAATCAAGGAGGAAGAGGATGATTTATAGGTTAGGGAAGAGGAGGATTCAACAGAGGAAGAGGACCAATTATTTGTTATGAATCTAACTGATGCAGACCTCCTACCTCAGCAGGGTCCACTGACCTCCCAATCTCTGGATTGTTCTTCTTCTTAGATGAATTAGTTCTTCGGGCTCTTGCTAGAACCCTTCGAACAAATCCATAGGTCCCCTTTTTCTCCTCTGCCACAGGCCTTCAACAAAATATGTGCGCGCGCCCTTTTTCCTTGGCGCTCTTCTCTCTTTTCTAACCCGACATACCTTTTGGGTTTTTCAGGGTTACAGGACTCTTGTGAGCGAATTCTCCTCGGCTCCTTGTCCTCTTGGACTTTCGGTCTCTGAAATGCCGAAAAGGCACAATGCCTCAACTGGCTCCTCCCTTAGCCTTTCAGGTCTTCGCATTTTGCGATTTTGTGAGTCAGGACTCCCAGGCTCCTGACTCCTCGCCTCTTGAGTACCCGGTACCCGGAATACCGAAATGATGGCCCACGATAATATGCCACCGACTTTTCGCGATTCGGGAAATCGCGAGGTAAGGCTCCTCCTATCCTCTGTCTTTCGACCTTTCGGCTCCGGAAATGCCGAAATAGCCACTTCTTCCGCGACTAAAATCTTTCGGGCCTTTTCCAGAAATCCTGACCACCTTCATGTGTCCACAGCCCTATTCGAAAGGTGAGACGCGTTTCACGACTTTGGGACTTTCGATGTCAATTGCTTGGCTCCTGCTCCTCAGAACAGCCGAAAAGCCCATCCCCAAAATGTCGAAATCCTTGGCTACTTTCTCCTCCAAAGGATGCATCGTGTTCATGACTTTGGGGTTTTCATCCCCAAGAGCTCAGATTCTTTGTCTCTAGGAATTCCAATATCCCGAATCCTCGGATGCCGAAATCTGATCCTATCTTCATGACCCGACAATACTCCTGATATGTTTTCAGGAATTCGCATTTCGGAACTTCACGAATCCCTGAGCAAAAATATTTTGTCCTCTCATACTTCTGGTATCCGAAATACCCAAGTACAGAAATCCTGAAACTCCAGTCCTCCTTCTCCTAAGAAAGATCAACGACTATGAGCCTCCCTGATGCAATGGCTCATATCCTTTCAAGATCTTATGGGTCAAGAGTTCCGAACTCTCACCCCTGCATCTTTTGGTAGCCGAAATACCGAAATTCCCTTTCAGGGATTTCCCCGAAACCTCACTTGTATGCACCTTTTCGGGACTTCGGGATTCGCGATTTTGTGAATCCTCCGCGACGAATGTTTTCTCCTTCGACCTCCCAGTATCTGAAGCCCTGATATGCCGAAATGCTAAAGTTTCTTCTCCAAAGGAAAGTTGTGTTTCGCGACTTCGGGGTTTTCACTGTGAAGTTCCCCGATCTCTTGTCATCTGGATTCCCAAAATGTCGAACCCCGAAATGTCAAAATCTGAGGGCTCCACCCCTTTGCATTCGAGGATTAAACCTCGTGCAGTTCCTCTTGGATCCGATGGCTATTCGTCCATGCGCCCAGATCTGATGGCAGCTATGCGCCCTCTTGAGCTTGCACTTCTTCATGAACTTGGAAGACTTCAAACACTTCAAAGGCCTCAGCCTTTTCTCTTGTTGTTAAGCCTGTATCCTTGGCTCTCGCTTGCATTCTAAAGACGTTGTCACTCCTGAGCTTTGTTGACCCTGAAACCTCAAAGAGTTTCTCGACCTTCTACTATTTTCTTTTGTTGCTCTGTGCACAAAGGCACGGTTCCTCCTGAGCTTCGGGACTTAGAATAAGTTCACCTTGAACACTCCTTGTTCTACAAAGTATTTTGCTAGACTTAAATCTGAAGTATTTCTTGTAAAGAAATGCTTCATGCCCTCCTGGTGTTCTTTGGTTCGATGCACACCTTGTAGAGCCTTTCTTTTCCACAGAGTGTTCAACAGCTCTACCAGTGTCTCTCCTCGACACTTCTCTTCTTTCAGAACCTGAAATAGGGTCCCTTCCTGTGCAACCTTGCACACGCTCAATTCCCTCTTGAAAGAGCTTATACAGAACCTTCAGTAGTTCTGTCCTTTCTCTCTGAACTCGAAAGAGAGTTCTTCTCGGTGCATTCCTTGCACCTCTACTGATGAAGGCTCAATGCTATCCCTCTTGAGATTTCCTGAGGTTACCTCACCTCTGTCAACGCACACCTTGTGGACTCTGTGCACTCCTTGCACCTGAAAACTCAAAGACAAGAAGAAATTGAAACCTTTGCAATGCTTCACCAGTTATGCATTAAAACATGAAATGCATAAGAACATGTAAACATCAAAACGCACAGTATGTAGGAAAAACTACTTTTCTATTAATCTGTATGTTTGTACAAGATATGTTTACAAAGGCTAGACTGTAACAGTCTCAACTCTCTCTCGAGACCTCTCTACCTAAGAAATCCCTCCCTAACTCTCTACTCAAATTTCTTCATTACAAAATGAGGTCTTCTATGAGCTTATCCTCCACCTCACCGTCTATGAGCTATTGCTATCACAGAGTGGATCCTACGGCTACATTACATAAATGGATGTTCAGTACAGACTGATCTGGACTTAGCTGCAAGTAACCGTTAAAGGAAATCTCAACCACTACCTGTACAAAGGCATGGTCTGGCATTAAAATCCTTACAACATTTATTTGAAATTTTGAATTTCAAAATTGAGAGGGTTGCACCTCTCCCTTTCTTCATTAAATGTGTGTTGTATGTGTTGGCTGGCTGGCACGCTGCTGGCATGGAGTGATGCTCCAACATTATACTCTTCAGCTGGAAAAGTCATGATCTCCTAATCATGAGCTCCTCTTCTCCAATGATGAAATCCACCTAGATCCGAAACTTTCCTTTGGAGTTGTCCATCTCCTCCTCTCCAGCTATGTTGTTGTTGTTGCTACTACTTCTTCTTCCATGATGCTCTTGCAGGCTTCCTTCTACTCATCCTTTCATTTTTGGCAGTATCTGCTGCTGAGCTGAACATCAGCCTTCCGATTTCTTCAATTACCTCATCCAGCTGCTCCATTGGCTGGCTCTTTGTATGTAGTCTTCTCTGTTGCACTTCTTCCTCCTTATCAGTGGACAGATCTACCTGATATCCCATGCAGTTTTTATTTACCTTTGTGGAAGTGAGTGGCCACTCTGCCATAGAATTCAATTCTTCAGTCTCCTCACTGAGCTGTTGCTCAGCTTCTTCTTGTGACAATTCTGCTGCTGCCATTTCTCCTGCTAGCATACTTCCAAATTCTTCCATCTTCTCCTGGGGCTGGTATGCTCCACTACATTCTTCCAACTTAGCTTGTTGGATGTGAAAGCCTTGCACCATCACCCTTCTCTCCATAGCTTCCAATTGTTTGCACAGATCACCAAAATCCATGCTGTCTACTCCTTCTTCTGCTGCAGGCTTCAGTGCTAGAGTCATCTTTGTTTCAGCTTCCTGGCAGAAAATCTTGAGCCATTCTATTGAACGCTCATCCTTTTATCCTTGGGAAAATGTCAGTGTCTACTCCACTTCTTCCATCATGACATTTTCTTCTACAGTCTCTCTTTTGTTGCTGCATCTGCAACACATGCTCTGGCCTCAACTGGGCTGCTTGGTAGGAATACTCAAATTCCCCCAATCATCATAATGCTCTTCTAATTCTTTCCTATGAGCACTCCTTGCTAATTTGAACTCTCCTCTGAGTTCATGAGACTTTTAGATAGTCTCATCTCCTTTCCCCTTCCTACCTGGCAATCTGGGAATTTTCTACTGCCCACCTACCAGTCTATGAGATCCCGTGATCCCAAAGGTAACCTACTCAGATACCAATTGTTGATACTGAGAGGGGAGGTGAATCGATATCCATTATAATTTTTCACCTTTTGAAAAATTTAACTTTTCAATTAAATAAATTCATCCCAAGATGCAATCCATTTTATATCAATATTCTCTAGCTCCAACTGGAAGGAGGCACCAACCCCCTCATTTACAGGAACCAACCTAAAGGAAGCTACAACTCTCTAGATTCTCTAGTTCCAACTACAAGGAGGATCCAACCTCCTTTCCTTGCCCCTTCCTTCCAGCCCCAAATATGTATAGAAAAGAATCAACCTGTCACTGGCACTACCAGTGTCATTGATACATCATCATCATCAAAGTAGGTCCACATAGAGATGTTGGATCATGTTTTCATTGATGTCAAGGGAACAATGTCTTGTCCTAGTATATTGATACAATATATAAATGAATTTATGTCAAGTGAATTCATTGATATATGATGCATAGATTATGTCATGCATAGATGAAGATGGATCAATGTATTTGATATATGATGCATAGATGAAGTAGGTTCTTGATGTATTGTTGATGCATAGATGGATTGATGCATTAATGTATTGATCGTTGGATCATGTGGTCATGCATATAATCAATGACAAAGGGACAATGTCATAGTGATGTATTGTCGTGGGTTATTCCAGTTGGATTGATGTAAAGATGACTCATTATTTTCTTGTCATGGTTGATAGGAAGTACAAATGGATGAACTCCAAAGTGGTCCCCTTATAGGGAAAGCCCTCATGGGAAGACTCTTTGTGGTTGAGTTATCTTAGAAGTATGGTTAGAGAATCCATTCTTAATTTTGGAATAATGAGATGAAGATCAGTGAATTTTTCAGTGAAAATATCTTAGATGGTTAGTGCTTGTCATGCCGTTTCCGATGGTATGTGGAATGTGAAATAACTCCTCACGGTTAGAGAGTTATGGCCTTGTGAAGTTGTAGGACCCTCATATGTTGGATAGAAGGCCCAAAAGGTCAAAGAAATCCAAGTGTTTACACAGAAGAAATTATTTAAATAATAAGGTGAAGTGATGAAGTCAAAGATGATTATTTAAATAATAAAGTTAATGGAGAAATTTATAATTATGGAAAGTGGTTATAAGTGGGTTAGCCCTAAAATAAGGAAAGTAGGTTAAGTGGACAAGTCGCGATGTGACCAAATTGGATAAGTGGACAAAGTTGGATAAAGGTGGCTATGTGGACAAATGGTTATGTGGATAAAGTGGATATGTGGACAAAGTGGCCTAGTGGATGCTTCTAAGGAAGCTACTTGGAGAGTATAAATAAGAGGCAAAGGTCTCTTCTAAAGACATCTCTCTTGATCATATATTGAAGATATATTCTGAGTAAGAGAGTGATTGAAAGTTCTCATGGACGCATCAAAGTTTCTGTAAGTATAATATTGGGACTGGAATTGAAGGCAGTTTTCCATACATTTGTCAGTTTGATTGGGACTTGATGGTACCCATACTTTATATCAATCTTACTAGATTGTTTTCCCCCCTTGAGACAATAAAAGAGATCGTCGATTCGTGGAATAAGGTATCGGTTCTTGACTGTGATTTTATTTAGGTCCCGATAATCAATGCTCATTCTCTAAGTCTCATCCTTCTTCTGCACCAGCACAATTGGGCTTCCACAAGGTGATGAGCTGGGTCACATGTTCCCCTTGTGGAGTTGTTCTTGGATATGATGCTTGATCTCCTCATTTTCTATCAGAGATCAACAATATACTATCCTATTGGGTATCGGTGCACCAGGGGTCAAATCGATGGGATGCTTTACCTGACAATGTAGAGGTACCCCAATAGGTGATGAGAAGATGCATTTGTATTCTTCAAAGACCTTATCCACTTGCTTCTGTTGCATGGGGAGGTTAACCAATAAATATATGGATGTGGCTACAACCTTTCCCTCACTCTAAGAGCTAATCATGAAGGATAAAAAATTATCGCACTGAGAAATGGCCTTCTTGCATTCCTTGGAAAATATCAAGGAAATAAAAGTAGGTGGGACTACCTTGAGTATCCTATACAATTTCTTGGTCAAAGTAATACAAATTTCTTGGTCAAAGTAATAAAAACATTGTGAGGCCTAGACTCATATACAACGCGACCTTTCCATTAATAAGGTTGGCCCAAAAGAACATCACAGACTTGAAGGGGATCAACATCACACAAGACCTCATTTTTGAATGGCTTGATGGCATACGACAAACGACACTGTTGGATAACGTGAAGATCGCTTCCTTGACAGAAGAATTCGATGGTGTAGGGTTGTAGGTGCAGCGTTGTCGGTACGGCTAGCCACTTGACGACGCGTGCTGAGATGAGGTTCTTCTGGCTACCGCTATCAACGATGAACTGAAACAGAGTGCCTTTACGCACATTTGTGAACTAAAGAGGTGCTCACCTTCCTCTCTCTCATCAAGTTCATCGAGTGAGATCTTGGTGGTAGAAATGGTGGCATTGGGTTCCACATCAATGATCCATCTTCCCTTTTCTGGTTTTGGCTTAGAGTCAGAACCTCCATATGATTCAATGGCTTTTACCTCAGCCACCAATGAATTCTTTGAGAGGAAATCAACAATGTTATTCCAGGGGCTCTTATGGATGTCTCACCACTTCCCGATATATTTCTTCGTCTTCCCATTGTCCTTCTTAACTTGCGTCTTGGAATAGTTTTTCTAAGGTTGCCCATATTTAATCTGTCCTTTATTTTGCGTGTTTTTGTTCCCTTTCTCTACTTTCGTTGTGAGGGTTTACCAAAACCAAACTGCCACGCCTTTTGTTTCAACTTCTGCTTGATTTTGATGACATATAGATATGTTGTGCCCAAGGATGAGATGTCAAAAAACTCCATTTATGTATGGTTGTATCTATGTATACTGCCATAGTACTCGGGCACCAGATGTTGCTCATAGTATTTGATAGCCATCTTGGTGTGTAAGGTATAGACGATGTTTGTGGAATATGGCACTGCTTGGTCTCGTTCCTGTCGTAGTGTGGTCCATCTTGTATACAAGTTGTCATAACTTCCAACAGGGTATTTTTTTTCCTTAATATCATTCATGAAGGAACCCCAAGTGGGTGCAACTGCAAATAATGTGGATCCCTCTATTTCCTTTTTCTCACAGAAAGTCTCCCACCAATATTTGACATGGGGGACGACCTTGAGGAGCGCAATTGTAACATTTTCTCTATCGAAAAAATTGTGGACATAAAAATACCCTTCTAGACTGTTTAACCATTTATCTACAACATGGACATCTATTTGACCTTCAAATATACGAAGAGAAAAATTGATCTGTATATTTAAGGGGGTGGCACCTCCACTTGAGGTGGATGTGTCGCTTGTCGGCAGTCGTCAAAGTATTTGTGCAAAGCTTTCCATCATCTTGTTTCTCTGTCGCTCAAGGTATTCCGGGAGAAATATTTTGAAAGGATCTTGTGTCCCGTCGTCTTTATTTTTTCCCACCATGGACCATTTATTGGGCATGTGAGAGCATTTTTCCTCGAGAGAAAAAAGATCGAGATCCAAGTCTCTATAGCCTGACGACGTCAAGAACATGCATTAAAAAGACAATAAGGAGCAGACCACTATGATACCACTGATCTAGATTTATGAGAGGAACATAATGAAAAAACATATTTATAATATTAACACAGAGACAAAGTGCACAATAACAAAGATACAGTAAAACTTGGCTTCTATTAAATAAGAAATATGATGAAAACTGTAAAATACATACTGAAAACAAGCTTGCTAAAATGGTGGTAACTTATCTCTGAGAAGAGATGTGACAGCTACGATCATTCACAATAATATGAGTATAATGAGACTCTGAATTTCTTTTTGCAATAAACATGAATTTCAAAACCCTAGACATCCAAAAACCTAACCCTATGAGATGAAGCGTCAAAATTCATGTGCGCCATGTTGGGGTAAGTTAGTACATCAATGTTATGGGGTCGTAACTTTTGCATACGATATCCATTTTGGGCGCATGGTAGATCTTTGGAAAGGTATTGATAAGGAGATTCATTTAGGGGGGATTAATTAAATTCTTCAGCTATAATTGAGTTTGATGGAGGTTCCTTGTATTTTATTGTCTTACCAAGGAGAATGAGTAGCTTTCCTAGGTATTTTTTAGGTTAGCCTCATCCCTAACCCTATGGAATATTCTTGGCCTAACTTTGTGCTAGCTTGTTCCCTCACATCCCACATATTTAGGAGTAGGTTTACACTTGTCCTCATGTACAATATTTACTTTGGTGATTTTAATCCTTTTTCACTCGCCATGGAATAATGAATTAGTCTTTTGTAACTAGATTCTCTAATCAATTTGTCTCACGCAAAATAAAATAAATTAAAAATAACATTTACAAAAATATTTTGCATCATCAATGTTTATGATAATATAATTTTAGCTCAAGTCTTTTTCTCAAAATCTTCCCCAACATAAATAAAAAAAAATCAAAATATTCATATGTTTTTAAATGGAGGGAAATTAAATCTATATTGTAAAGAGATCTTGTACCTGTAACATATCTCTAACTGGTGTGGGTACCACTCTGACTAGTTGTGAAACTGCATAGTTGATCTGCCACC
>ML863016.1:7748-23217 GCA_009831015.1 Picea engelmannii
GGGGGGGGGGGGATGACAATTAATGGACACCCCCACTGGTGGGGGATTCGGGGGCAACATCCCTGAAGTGAAATTTTAGGAAAAATTGCCTTGTAAAATATTGTAATTTCGTAGTCAATCTGGACCATTCATTATAAGGTCACAGATGTGACAATAGAAGTTATGTTACGGTTTTTTACCTAAGAAAGAACCCTCTTTTCATGAGGGAATTGTATTGCAGTTGTGTATGTGTTTGAATATTGTATTCTGAGAGAGGATACTGTGAGAGAAAGAAGAGGAAGTTACAACGGGTGTGCTATAGGTTGTATCCCTTCATTTTGCAGGACAATAATAAAGGAAGGACCTGGAAATTTCTCTGGTGGACATATCCCACACTGGGTGAACCATGTGTATCTTTGTCTCTATTGTATTGTGTATCTTCTATTTTTTATTTCCACATTTGTTTTATTTTATTGCTCTGTGATCTTGTTTTTTTCTAACAAGAATAGTATGCCATAGAATGCTATGCTATAGAATTCTATGTTGCTAAATTTTATCATGGTTCATCTTTGTGTGAAATGTGCATCTATTGTATAATCCATGGCTAGAATGGATTGGTGTTGCATAATACTTATTAAGTCAAAGAGTGTGCTGGAAAATACATATCTATTCCAAGGAATGAATTTGACACTGCAAAATATTCCATTACTTCAAAATATCGCAAATCACAATTATCGATATCAACCCACTCGCTATGTGGCACACTAATCATGTGAGAATATATCTCAAGATAGCCACACAAAAAGTGAATAAGTTATAGAACTCATGTAAATAGGCCACTTCTTATTTTATTCATAATTGTTATAAACATATCATTGTTATGTAGGAATTATGTTGAAGGGCCATGGATTCTCTAGAATCTATTCTAGGGAACTACTAAGTTGATTTTGTACTTAAATCAATTATTGTAGCATAAGATGGTTTAACCAGTAGAGCCAAAAGAGGTGGAACTAGTTTTCTTCCATTAGAACATTGTGATTTCAAAATTTTCAGATAATATGAGGATTAGACTTATCGTTTTAGATTTCTTCCTATGAATAGTCTTTCTCTTTGAGGGATTCAACATCTTGCTTTATTTATCTTAAGAGCTCGTTCCAAAGATGAAATCATTTGTTGAATCCCCTCTACACATAGATTGGGATGTTTGTTATTTATTTTCTTAATGATTGTAAATTTGTTTCATTGTTGTGTTGTATGTTCCTTGTTATTTTTATTTATTCTACAACTACATTTGTTCACGATTCCTTGGATTATCTAGCAACATATTTCGTTGACGGGGAATTTATTAACCATTCATCTTGCAACTACATCTACTTGTAGATTCCTCTTCTAGCATGCCATGACTATGTGCTTGGATGATGAATCAATGTGTTGGTTTGAATAACTTGTTGTAGAGTAGATTCCCTGCTTTCCATAGCATATATTTCCTAATTTGATTAAATTGTGCTTCCTCTTCCAACATACCACAACATGTGGTTGGTTGGGGAATCAATATACTTACTTTTAGTATATTAGCTTTCTTTTATGCAGTATTTCATTATGATTCAATGGCTCTTTACTTTCAACAATTACTTTCAATTTCTGAAATGTAAAGATATTCCATAGCATTAAGCTTGAAGAGTCAAGAGGGAATTTGATGCCTTGGATGACTTATGTTATAGATCACCCACACCCTTGATATATTCAATTAGCCACTGTAGTTGAAATATTATTACACAACATTCATAGATTAAGATGTAGCATATTTTAGTAGTGTGCATTTGAATCCTTTATGGTTTCATATATAATGCAACACATTACAAGCCTATACTCCCTAGTCAATAATTTAAGTACAAGTTATGGAAATCAATAGCCCATATGTTGTCGCGATTCTTTAGTACACCACAAATATACATACATAATCAAACAAAACAAAAAGTCATAAAATCTCATCTCACCTAGTGTCTGAGTAGATCAACACACACACACACACACACACACACACACGCACACACACACACACACACACAAATGCACTTGTCTAGGGAAATATAGTGGGTGTTACATATGTTCCCCTTTTAGAACCTTCTTCCGAAAGTGGTATCATAAGAAAAGGATAGTGGAAGCCCTATCAATGCTTAGTTTTTTATTTTACCAAGGGATGGGAAGGGGTAAATAAAGAAAAAAGATAAAGAAAATTTGAAGGGTTCCAATATTTCACATTCTTTGGTTCCTAAGAGAAACTAAGAGTTCTTGGAAGTCCCCAGCTGAGATAGTCCTAGCCAAACAAGTGAATTGGAAGCCTTGATAAATGAATGGTACAACCTAAGGGATTATGAGAAGTGAAGGGGATAGATTCCTTGGGTTGTGCAGGTTGAGGGGAAGAGAGCTGGTGGATTGGGATTGCTGCTAGAGTTTGGAACCTGGGTTTGGGATATTGAATGTGGAGAGTGTACAACCAGGAGGGCCAAATATCCTTGTGGACTCATAGGCTCAGCTCAGGGGTGGCCTGCTGTTCATATTTGGAACAACAATGCCTATGGATAGGAGGTTCTTCCTTCATTAATTTGGCATTGTTAATTTAATTATGCATAATTAATAAGCCAAATGTCGTTAATCATTCATTCACATATTAAAACAAATGCACTATAGTTATCTAGACTAAATAATTTTATGGTAGAATGATTATGCAACTACAAAATTACCAATACAAACCAAATAGACAAAATAAGAACCAAAATTGATCTCCATTAAATATATCTTCATCCACAACCCAATTTCCCCCCTCCTTGTGCTCAAATAATCCATTCAATCCCACACCATTCTTAGAACCCGATTTTTCCCCCTCCTAGTGACCAAATGATATTATTATAAAGCCCAATTCCCCCCCTCTTAGTGGTCAAATGATCTATCTAACCTCTCATCACTTACAACCCCCAATAAACCCTCTTGGTGCTTGAATGATCCTGCTACCATGTCATGTGTCCTTATGCTAAGACTAGTCTTTATTTGACTCATGTGATGGTATGATAACTCATCACATGGGTGATTTATAGCAAGCATATAAAGTTGCAACATTGCTTCAAGGCTCTAATCAAATTTTGACATTTTTAATGCTTTGTATGTAACATCCCCGATTTTAATCCACATAAATTATAATATAATTGTATAAATGTGATTTAGGCTGGTGAGACGATAAGTTTGGGGTGGAAATCCCGTATTGACTTAATGTGGTCGGGGGTCAAATAGTATATTATGTACATTGAAATAATGAATAAAAAAAGTAATCGTTGGTTGCGATACGAAAGGGATGAAAATAATGGGGGGCTGTGATTCCACAAGAGATAGAGGTCCAAGGGATTCATGGGTATTAATCTGACCCACATTCCTGAAATTATTATCATTGTGTATAACCTTATATTTTCTATTGAGTGTTCCCATATCCAATCATTAAACTCACGTGAGAGGGTGGGTGTGAAGGGTATCATCCCATATTTATTGGGAGCATGGGGCTGAAGTACAATCATCTTTGGGAAGAGTGGGAGTGAAGAAAGCAAGGGAGAAGAAGTGAAATTCGATTTGCAAAGGATGACAATTTTTACTTGCATATTTTAAGCATCAAGAGGAGAGTTGAATGCTACGAAGAGCAGTAGACATGTTTTTCTTGAAGGAAGCCATGGTTTGATAATGTTTTATATTAGAAATGTGGCTGGTGTGACTATGCAAGCAAGCTATAAGCTTGTAGTGCATTTTCCATTGAGGAAATGGCTCAAGAGCCTTGTGAAGGTTACTGTGAGCACTCCTAGAGAAACTGAGAGTTCCTAGAAGTCCCTAGTTGAGATATTGATCCAAGACAAAGTTGATGGCCACCCACCTATTCCACTGGATCAAAACAAGAGTTTCCACCTTGGCATTTTTTCTACAACTTTTCTAGTCCCAAACTTCCGGGGCCGTTTTGAGGCCCTAAACAAAGTTTTATGGGCCCACTATAGTCACATTATAGTCTTTACCCAGAGTGTGATAGAAAAATGTGTATTCCTTGGATAAAACTTTCAAACGATCTATCATGCGCCCCAAAATAATATCATATGAAAAATTTACGCCCTTAGGAAGTTGACGTACCAACTTACCCCATCGGTGCCCAAATGAATTTTGGCGTTTCATATTCTGGGGTTAGGGTTTTGGATTTTTTTCATGTTAAAAAGGCCTCTATAGCCTCATTTTAATCATCATCATCTTCTTGTGAAAGAGCATAGCCATCACATATCTTCTTAGAGATAATATGCCACCATTATAGCGAGTCATTCACTTTGTATTTTTACAGTTTTCGTACATTCTCTCATTAATAAAAACTGTGCATTACTCTATCTCTGATTTTATCGCAACATTTCTGTGTATCTCGCAATATCTCTATAGATTTCATTGTTATATCTCTGTCTTCATTTTGTTCTAAAAAATAATCTAGATCAATGCTATCATAGCAGGTTTCTCATTGTCGTTTCTTAGTGCATGTCCCCAATAAGGTTAGGGTATGGAGAGTTGGATCTTGAGTTAGTTTGCCTTGAGGAAAAATTCTCTCATCATCCCAAGATACCTCCCATAGAAGAAGAAAAGAGAGACACGGGAGAAAAATATCTCATCAAGCTATTGTTCGCAGGAGCCCTCACACAACAGAGGAACACAATCTTGGAGATTTTTTCCCAAATCCTTCAACGATTGTTTATAATAACATGCACATCTTCATCAAGCAGTCTCTTTGGAGACACTACTCCATTCAAGGTACAATTTAATTTTGATATTCCCATATTTAAAGGTCAGATCAATGTAGATGCTTTGGAAAAATGGTTAACTTTGCTAGAAGGTTGTTTCTCTATTCACAATTTTTTCGATAGAGAAAATATCATCTTTGCGCTCCTCAAGGTCTCCCCCCATGTCAAACATTAGTGTGAAACTTACTGGGAGAAAATTTCCACAGAGGAGTCTAGAATATTTGGGTCCAAGCCCACTTGGGATTTTTTATGGATGCAGTCAAGGAGCAATATTTCCCTATGGGAAATTATGATGACCAATACATGAGATGGACCACGTTGCATCAAAAGTGGGACAAAACAATGCCGAAGTTCACAAATAACTTCCATACCTTGTGCACCAAGATGGGTATCAAAGACTTTGAGCGACATTTGGTTTTTAAATTCCGCAGGGCTCTACACGAGTACATCCAAATCGAAATGGAATTTTTGGACATCTCATCGTTGGGAAACACTTATAGATATGCTGTCAAAATCGAGCAGAAATTTAAGCAACAAAACAAGCGGGAATTTGGGTCTGCAAATATGAAACAACCAAAGTATGGTAAAGGCAACCCTAACTCATAGAACGATCAATCTAAATACAACCAGTCCAAGCCATAGGAAAAGAAGGGTAATGAGAAGACAAAGAAGGACAATGAGAAGTGGTGTGACTTCCACAAAACCCCTTGGCACAACATTGATGAATGTCGCTTGAAACAATCATTCGTAGATGAGCTCAAAGAAACATATCCGAGCCACGACTGGAACTCCGATTTAGAGAATAATAAAAGGAGATAGATAATTGATGTAGAACCCACTTCTTCTGTCATGACCACAACAATCCAACCAGAAGAATGAGAGGATCCCAAAAAGGGGGAGCACCTTTTCCATTCAAACATGTGGGTGAAGGAGACCATGTTGCATTTTATTGTTGATAGAGGAAGCCAAATGAAACTCATCTCAGTAGAGGTCATCAAACAATTGGATTTTACTTCAACACCACACCCAAAACTATACAACATCGGATGGCTCCACTAGGGATGAGACCTTCGTGCCAGCTAGTAGTGCCACCTATCATACAAAATCAATCCCTTCAAGGATGAAATACTGTGTGATGTTTCCCAACTGGAAGTATGTGATGTTTCTCAACTGGAAGTATGTGATGTTCTATTAGGCCAAACATGTATGTGTAGGCATCATGTTGTTTACGAGTTTCAACCCAGTAGCGTCATTGTTACTCTGGGGGGTGTAATATACCAGATATAAAATGTATGCATAATAGAAATAAAATGCTAGAAATGGAAGAATAATAGTAATATAACCAGAACATTCACCACAATAGCACTGAAATGATAAGAGAATAATAACAGAAATAACACTTTGAATCTGAAAGCAATGTTCACGGGCCTCTTCGAGGGGGCAACCTCCAGTTGAGCAGAGCTCTATTACAATAATATCCAAGATATGGTCTCATACCCTTAACTCCTATTTATACTAAAAAGAAGCATTTAGAGGAAGATCCTTCTAGAAGCGAAAGCTTCTATTAGGTCTTCTTACATCTGCCTTATTCTATTTTATTGAAAGGCCTTATTAATATTGACCTTTATTATATCCAAATATATTGTTCTACCTATGTGCGGGTTAGGACCCTAACATGTCCGCCCCCTTAAAAACAACCTTGTCCTCAAGGCTTGAGATGAGGAAATTGTTGCATAATGGTAGCTGGTTCCCAAGTGGCATCTGCTGGAGTTGTATCTTTCCACTGGACTAGCACTTCCTTGATGGTTCTCTGACGTAGGCGACGCTCACGCTGGTCCAAAACTTCTTAAGGCTATAGCCAAATGGATCCTTCTTCAACTAACTCTGGAAGGTTGGTTTGAATTTGGCACTTAGCTCCAATCACCTTCTTTAAGCATGAAACATGAAAAACAGGATGTAGCTTCGAATGGATGGGCAAAGCTAACTAGTAGGCTACTTGTCCCACATGCTTGAGAACAGTATAAGGACCATAAAATTTAGGCTCTAGCTTCTGATAATGCTCGACCTTGAGGGAAGTTTGCTTGTAAGGTTGCACTCGAAGAAGCACCTGACCCCCTTATGCAAATTGACGTTCAGAGTGACCTTGATCTGCTTGTTGCTTCATGCGATTCTGTGCCATGACCAAATTCTCTTTGAGTGTATGGAGAATATCCTCTCGAGCTGTAAGTGTTAGGTCAACTGCCTGGACCTTCGAGGCACCTGGTAAGTATGAGAGAACTAAAGGTGGATTCTGTCCATATACTGCTTCAAAAGGAGTCATGCGTGTAACTGTATGGTATGAAGTGTTGTACCACCATTCAACTAGAGGTAACCATTGAGCCCACTGATTTTTATTTTCCGAGGCAAAACACCTCAAATATGTTTCCAAACGCTTGTTGACAACTTCCGTTTAGCTATCAATCTGGGGATGATAAGTTGTGCTGATATGCAATTCGGTGCCTTGTATCTTGAACAGTTCTTGCCAAAAATTCCTTGTGAAAGTTGGGTCGCGATCAGAAACAATAGAGTGTGGCATGCCATGAAGCTTGAATACATGATCCATGAAAATTTGAGCCACTGTGGATGCTGTAAATGGGTGTTGAAGGGTGAAGAAATGAGAATACTTGGAAAGGCGATCAACAACCACCATGATGAGTGATTTATTTCCCGATTTGGGTAAGCCGGTAATAAAATCTATAGAGATATCCTTCCAAATAGCAGGTGGAATCGGGAGCGGTTGTAGTGTGCCTGGAGATTTGATTGTTTCTCCCTTGTTGCATTGACATACATCACATTCAGTGACAAAATTGTGAATGTCCTATTTCATACCATCCCAAAAAAAGGAACGTTTGACCCTGTCATAGATTTTGGTGAACTCGGAGTGCCCTGTTGTGGGTGTATCATGCAGCTCAGAAAGTACCGTGGATTTAAGATTTGATTGTTTACTTAAATACAAATGGACTTTGTATCGAAGTTCACCATGGAGCCAAGAGTACCCTGGGGAAGATGGAGCATTGGACTGCAATTGTTGGATCAACTGCGAACTTTTGGGATCTTGTAGCCATTCCTGGTGAATGGCTTGGAGCCAATCTGGGACAATGAATGAAAGAGAAAAAAGGGATCCTTCATCTTCATATTTGTGGGAAAGTGCATCCGCAACCACATTTTATTTTCCATTCTTGTAAATGATATCATAATCATATCCAAAGAGCTTAGTCACCCATTTTTGCTGTTCTGGGGAGGAAATGTGTTGTTCCAGAAAATACTTGAGGCTTTGATGGTTTGTCTTAATTTGGAAATGTTGCCCCAATAGATAAGGGCACCACAGATCAACGACATCCAGAATAGCCAACATTTCCTTTTCATAGATGGATTTACCCAGATTTCTTTTAGATAGTTGCTTGCTGGTAAAGGCCAAAGGTCAACCTTCTTGCATAAGGACAACACCAATTCCTTTCCCTGACACATCACATTCCAACACAAAGGTATTTGTGAAATCGGGAAGGGAGAGGACTAGAGTGGTGCACATGGCCATCTTCAAGGTTTAAAAATCTTGAGCAACGACTGGAGTCCACGTGAAAGAGTTCTTTTTGAGGAGCGCAGTGAGAGGTGCTGCAATCTTCCCATATTTCTTAACAAACTTGTGATAATACCCTCTTAAGCCCATAAATCCATGCAAGCTCTTAAGAGTTTTTGGGTGAGGCCAGTCTTGCATAGCTTCAATGTTTTTAGGATCCACCCCAATGCCATCCTTGCCAACTAGATGACCCACGTACTCTACTTCTGAGGCGCCAAAAGCACATTTAGATTGTTTCAGGAAAAGTTTGTGATGAGAGAGTAGATGGAGAACTTGATCCACATGAGAAATATGGTATGTCCAAGTTTTTCTATAGATGAGGATATCATCAAAGAAAACTAAGACAAAATGGTGGAGAAAAGGATGGAAGACATGATTCATGTGACTTTGGAAGGTGGAGGGGGAATTACACAAGCCAAAGGGCATGACCAAAAACTCATAGTGGCCCTCATGAGTTATAAAGGCAATCATGGGAATGTCTGCCTCTTTCATATGTATCTGGTGGTAGCCCGAACGAAGATCTAGTTTATTGAAGAATTGGGTGCCACTCAATTCATCCAGGAGGTCATCAATGATAGGAATGGGGAATTTTTCTTTGATGGTAAGTGTGTTGAGGGCACGAAAGTCAGGACACATTCTCCAAGAACCTTCTTTATATAGGACCATGACCACATGAGAAGAGTAGGGGCTCATACTAGGGTGGATAATGCCTGCATTAAGGAGTTCTTGGACCATTTTCTCAATTTCATTTTTTTGGGAAAAGGGGTGACGATACAGATGGATATTGGGAGGAAGCCTTCCGGGTACAAGGGGAATGGAATGATCATGAATACCATGGGAAGGAGGGATTCCTTGGGGAGTGGAAAATACCAATTGATGTGTATAAGGATGGCTTGGAGGTCTTGCGGGACCGAGGGTGTCTATGTTGCTTGTATGGGATGGAGTTGGGCGATAACACCAAAATGACCTTTTTTGAGAATCTTTTCCATGCGATGGGAACTAATGATCTCAAGTGAACTCGTGGTGATTCCTTGGAACTTATATTGGTGGCCCTCCTGGTTGAATTGCATGGTTAAGTCTTTAAAATCCATGAGAATGGGACTCAATGTCCTTAGCCAGTCTGTACCCAACACAATGTCACAACCTCCCATGTTGATAGCAAACATATGGGATTTCAGGTGGTAGTCACCAATTTGGAGACACACATTTTCACAACGCCCTCCACATTTCATGGAACCACCATTAGCAATCATGATTTGGAAATTATTGACGACATGGATGTATCAATGAGTTTCTTGGGCAATGCGACGATGAATAAAATTATGGGTGTTGCCACTATCAACCAGAATAATGACCTTCCGATGCTTAATGTAACCGATTAGCTTGAGGGTTTGGGGAGCGAAGAAGCTAGTGAGAGCATTGAGGGAAATGACCGGTTCTACTTCGGGGGGGTCTGAGGGAAGAGTTATGTCAGTGGAATCAGGTGACTCGGACACAAGAGGAGTTTCTACATCCTCTTCCGAAATATCCTTGGAGATGGCCATAAAAAGCTTTTGTTCTTTACATTTGTGGCCTGAGAAATATTTGTCATCACAGTTATAACAAAGGCCTTTGAGTTGGCGTTTAGCCATTTTAGCCCTGGTCAATTTTTGGATCTTTAGTGGAGCAGAGGGAGTAGTGGGATTTACTGGTTTAGGGCGAGGGATAAAGGAGGGTTTTCGGTTTTGAGAGGATACAACCTGTTGTGCTTCTTTATCTCTTTTAGTAGCTTCCACCCAACTCTGAGGCCGAGCCATGAGGACATGGTCCCGAATCTCATCCTTGAGGCCGCTGATAAAACACTATCGGAAAAAGGCATCAGACATGCCCTCTATTCTAAAATATAGGTGCTCAAAGCCAGCTATAAAGTCTTCCACTATTCCTAATTGTTTCAACTTTGTCAAATGGACCAAATGGTTGGTGTCAGTGTCAAAGCGTTCATAAAGCTCTTCCACAAAGTGTGTCCAAGCAATATACCCTTGACAAGAAGTTTTTCTCCATTGCCACCATTGCCACCGTTCTTGATCTAGATGGAGAACACCATACCAGAGTTTGGCCAAGTCATCTGTAATGCAGTATAAAGAGAAATAATATTCCATTTAGGTTACCTAACCATTGGGGTCCGAGCCATCAAATTTTGTCACATCCTCCCATGGAAGGTGTAGGTCACGTTGAAAGTGATGGTTCTGAAAGTTATTGGAATGAGAGTAATGGTCACCTTCAATATGTGGAGGTGAGGAAGAGGAAGGGTTATCTGTAGAGATATGCAGTTTGGTGCAGAGTGTTGAAAAGACTGATTCAAGATGGGTGGTGAGGTCTTGTTTGATTTCCTCCATTAAGGACTGCATGGTTGTATATATGGCTGCAACATTGGCACTGAGTTGTTTCAATTCTTGTTGGGTTTCGATGAGACCGGATTGCAAGGTGTTGAAGTGAGCTTCCAAGTCTTGGCTACAGGTATGGGCCATGAGGATGGGGGAACTGAAAAGGAGCGGGTGGGGTCAATTTTTTTTTTTGAAAAATGATATGTATGAATGTGATAGGGGTGAAGAGATGAATCTAATGGAATAGGTCTCAAATAATGGTGAAAAAATTTCCAAACTAATAGACCTGTGGAGTTATACTCCGGTCTAAAGAATAATGCAGAGAGGAAATGCCCAAATGCTTAACCATAAGGAAATGTGTATTTACTTGGCAACCTGAACACAGTTGCGTGGCAATAGATCTTGTCTGTTTTAATTTGTTTATGTTTTTGTTCCTAAGGGTTAGGTATTCAAGGGTTCTATAGACAAGGGTTTTCCCTATGCTATAGCTCTCTGATATACGTGGGGGGTCCAACAATAGTACTTGGCCCAATATCTCAGGGCACTAACTAAGGAGGATAGACTGTACCCTTAGCCGTACTACCCGACTACTTAGGTACTAGAGAGTATCTTCCCGAGTGCTGTTCTCGGTGACACTATAACAGTCAGGCGACTGATCAGTTTATATAAAGAGGGCTTCAGGTAATCTAGGCCGATCCGTACACAGGTGTTGTTTGATGTGCTACCACTCGAAGGGGTACCAACAAGGGTTACAAGGGTGGCCAACATATGTGCGCTTAAGTACCACTTGTATTTCCTGCGTGTATGAATCCCTCAACTGCGAGTTTATGCGTGTAATGACAGATCTATGTGGCTTAAAGACACCAGAATACGTCTCTACCCTGAAAAAATAAATTAACCCACACTTTCTGCCGAGGAAAGTGATCTGATACCACTTGTAATATACCAAATATAAAATGTATGCAGAACAGAAATAAAATGCTAGAAATGGTAGAATAACAATAATATAACCAGAACATTCACCACAATAACACTGAAATGATAAGAGAATAATAATAGAAATAAAAATTTGAATCTGAAAGCAATGTTCACGAGCCTCTTCGAGGGGGAAACCTCCAGTTGAGCAGAGCTCTATTACAATAATATCTAGGATAGGGTTCTCATACCCTCGACTCATATTTATACTAAAAAGAAGCATCTAGAGGAAGATCCTTCTAGAAGCGGAAGCTTCTATTAGGTCTTCTTATATCCGCCTTATTCTATTTTATTGAAAGGCCTTATTAATATTGACCTTTATTGAATCCGAATATATTGTTCTACCTATGTGCAAGTTAGGACCCTAACATGGGGTCAACCCTATAAGATACCAGAGGTAGTTTCAACTACTGTACCGACAAAACAATGCAGCAAAGTAATATCTCATACCACAAAATTTAGCCTCTTCATAACCTGGTAAGAAGAGAAGGACACTGCAACCTCGGCCCAAGACTCTTCTATCCGACATAAGCAAATCAACAAGATTGTAGAAGAGCACCGAGATATTCCTACCACACCTATGGGGGTGACTTCACACTACCCAGTCAAATCAAGTTATGGTAAATCCCTTCATGTTATTCATTCTGCATATTCACCTATAGATTCCTCCCACACTCACACAGATCATGCAACCAAATTGGTTCATAAAAACCTTCAATAAGCTAAGCAGAGAAACTTCTTCAAAAAAGTAAGCAACTCACCAAGGTTTAGATGCAACAAAAGCTTCCCAGGGGACTTGACGCAATGGATACCATTGCTTCCTAAGGGGGGACTATTGATCCAGGTGGAAATCAGTGGCCACCCACCTATTCCACTAGCTCAAAACAAGGGTTTCCACATTGGCAATTTTTCTACAACTTTTCGAGTCCCAAACTTCCAGGGCCGTTTTGAGGCCCTAAACAACATTTTCTGGGCCCACCACAGTCACACTATAGGATTTATCCAAAGTGTGATGGAAAAATGTGTAGTCCTCAGATAAACCTTTCAAACAAAATATCGTGGGCCCCAAACATAGATCGTATGCAAAAGTTATGCCCTTAGGAAGTTGACGTACCAACTTACCCCATCGGGGCCCACATGACTTTTGGCGTTTCATCTTCCTGGGTTAGGGTTTTGGATTTTCTTCATGTTAAAAAGGCCTCTAGAGCCTCATTGTAATCATCACCATCTTCTTGTGAATGAGAGTGGCCATCACATCTCTTCTTAGAGACAATCTGCCACCATTCTAGCGAGTCATTTACTCTGCAATTTTACAATTTTTGTACATTCTCTCATTAGTAAAATTGTGCATTATTGTATTTCTGTGTTTATTGCAACATTTCTGTGTATCTCACAATATATTTGTATATTTCATTGTTATATCCCTGCCTTCATTTTGTTCTAAAAAATAATTCGGATCAGATATTCTTAGCCAACCGAGTGCATTAGAAGCCTTGATAAATGAATGGTACAACCCAAGGGACCGTGAACAGTGAAGGGGATAAATTCATTGGGTCGTGCAGGTAGTGGGGAAGAGATTTAGTGGATTGGAATTGCTACTAGAGTTTGGAACCTGGGTTTGGGATGCTGAATGTGGAGAGTGTACAACCAGGAGGGCCAAATCTCCTTGTGGACTCATAGGCTCAACTCAGGGGTGGCCCGTTCTTCAAATTTGGAAAAACAATGCCTATGGATAGGAGGTTCATCCTTTGTATGCATCCAGTTGGTTAATTATTAACATATGAGTGTTATATATTTTTTATTATGAATATTTTGTTATGTAAATGAATATATGAATGCCGTGTGTGTTTTCTGGATTCATTCACCTTTTTAATACATGTTGTTAGATGCATGTTAAACTATGGGTTTATTGCCCCTTGGGTTATTTTATATGTAAGGGAGATTTTTGAATTCATATTTTGCAATTCATGTCATTTTTAGTAGGTGAAGGGACTCATATTAGAGGCTAGGTACATTACATATTGGTATCCGAGCTTCTGGTTCAAACATTGGACTTGTATGGGCCAAGAACCACTGTGAATTGGATAAATAAACTGTTATAGATTTCGATATTTGATGAATTTGGGGGAAAACGGTTAAAAATCAGAGCGAAGTCCCCAAGTTTGTGAACAAAGTTGAGTTTTAAATGCCTCAGAACCGTCGGGGAGATGAAAAATGGTGTTCATCTGTAGAGTTGCAGAGCTAAATTCGACTTGGAAGGTCAAAATTCATGTCTTAATGGTCATTGTAGAATTGGGTGAAGTTGATGGATCGATGGTCGAGATTCATTTTCGACGATTTGGAAAGTGGATCAAATCAACGATAGAGATTCATTTCCAACAATTTAGAAAGTGGATCAAATCGACGACCAAGATTCATTTTCAAAGTTTTTCAAAGGGAGTGAATTGAAAACTAGGATTCATTTTCAGAGTTTTACAAATGGAGTGAATCGATGATCGAGATTCATTTTCAACAATTGAGAAGGTGAAGTAGATCAACGTTCTAGGTATGTTTTTGGTGGTCTGGAAGGTAGAGTAGAGTGACGACTGAGATTTATCGGGTGAAAAAATTTGGTGAAGTTTTTTGTTCGCCCATAGAACTCATTGATGGCCGATGATTAGATCGATGAGTTTGGTGAAGTGTTTGGTTTGACCAAATAAAAATTCTTATCACCGATGGTCAAGTTGGCGATATTGACGAGGTGATTTTTTATGCCAAGAGAAGTTGTCGATCTTCGATGAAGGAAAGAGAAGGATGACGTGTCATGCCATGTCATCATCCATGTGTCATGCTACATTAACCTCGAGGTGTCATGCTACGTGAGTCAGGTTTCCATGTCGGCACCCATGTTTCATTCCATGTCAACCAAGAAATGGTTGATGGGTGATGATCAGATCAACCAAATTGGTAAATCATTTCATTCATCCTAGAGGGATCTTCAACGGTAAATGAACAATGTTCGGATTGATTGATTTTATGAGGTCTTGCAAGTTGGTTTTCAAAGGAAGGGGACGATGGCCAATGGTCAAGTCAACAATTTTGGAAAAGTGTTGCATGCATCCAAAGGAAAATGTTGATCGTCAATCACCGATGGAGCTTGGATCAACAATCCAAATTGTTTCAACTTGGGTGATCGACGATGGAATTTCATTCACGGACCTAGGAAAGGTTTAATAGACCAACGAATGAGATTTTCCCCAATTTTGAGGTTGACGAATCATATTAAAAGACTATATAATAGTAGAACAATCGATTTTTTCTATGAAGTTTTTCCAGTTTTAGAAGGTCTTCAACTTGCAAGAACATTTTGAGGCCTTAAACAACGTTTTTAGGAGTTCAAATTTTTGAAACTGTAAGTGCCAAAGGTACCACATAATTCTACAACTTAAATAAAATAACTTGGAGAGAGTTTTCCAATGAGCTATTCCAGGCACAAAACAAAGCTCGTATGAGAAAGTTACAACTAAAACAATTAAGGATATAATTTTGGCACCAATTTACTTCTGGAGAGCATAACTCCTTGCTCAGAAGTCCATTTTGGGCACATGAGTAGTCTATGGAAATTTCATGAACCATTGAATTCATCCATGGAACCATATTTGAAATCTGATTACAAAAAAATGTACAGGGTGAGAGAGACGACACTTGTAGCATACATGGCTAAAAGTGGGAAAACAATCAAAATTTTT
>ML863020.1:0-11645 GCA_009831015.1 Picea engelmannii
TGTGATGGCCACATGAGTAACTTTTGCATTTGCACAATAGTACCAGGCTATTAATAGGTGCATTTTGTGTGAGGATATGCATGCCTAGTGTTAGAAGGGCTTGCATGGGGAACAAAAGTAAATAATGGAGAATTGTTGGACTCTTTGCTCCGGAGCTTGCAATTTTCCTCAACGCTTAGCTAGAGATGACAAATGTGAACAAGCTCAAGGTAGCAACCCTTCACATGGAAGGTCTTGCTACCACTTGGTGGGCAACTTGTTCCTTTATATCTAGGCTCAACCTCTCTTCATATGAAGAATTTTCCTTACACCTCAGGGAATTCTAGGACAATTGGTAAAAACAACATATTGATGTCTTCTCCAAGTTGTGGCCCCAACATATCAAATCCTACAACTCCATACATTTGATAGTCAATATTGTCATAGTTTTGACTCTTAGAGGTTGTTGTAGACCCTCATGAAGATGATTGAAGCATATAATTACCTCGTGCTTCAAATCACTGGGACAAATTCTTTAGTGTAATAACTACTACCATATTCTCTTCTTATACCTCTCTACTAATAAACAAGCAATTGGTCTCTTGCATCCTTCAATCTCAATAAATAATCTAAAATTAAAACTTCTTCAAGCTTCATAGAATTGAGGTAAAGAGCCTTACCTTTATTTGAAGTTTCATGCAAACTCATCAACCTCTTGGAAAGAATGTGTGCATTTGTAGCAATCTGTTCTTGTGGAAGCATATTATCAAAGTGATAGATATCTTTTTTTTTTTGTTTGCTAGTTTGTCCGTGACCTGCGGGACTAGCCTGTGGCTTGAGAAACCGCGACTCAGGGGCATCTAAGTCGTCAAAATCACCCGAGGATCGCACCCGGCCTGAGCCACACCAACCCTTAACATGGCTGGATTTTTTGTCCCCACAGGTTTCGAACCGGTGACTTAACATCACAGAGTGCCTTAACAACACTCAGTCACTCATTGTCCTACACCTCGGGGACAGAGTGATAGATATCTTAGTCAACATTACTGCATCATGTTTTTTGGCATCACACTCTTCATGTTTTTCCTCATTATTTGGATCTCTTGTCAGCTTTCTTGTCAGAATCTTCAATAACTCTCTGTATTCAAAGATTGTAATCATCCTTTGCTTTCTCTTGTGGACCTCCATAGTTGTCAGACTATGTTACTGCCAGCATCTTGTGGACTTCTATAGACGTGAACAATAAATAATAGGTTTCTTGTAAGTTCATATCCTCTTGTTACTGCCTTTTGACTACTCCTTGTGAAGATATGTCGACACCCATAATTCTTGTCTAATCTACAATAATATGCAAGCTTGTTGGATTTCTTTGATGTCAATTGATTTACATTGCACATCTTCAACTAAATTTTAACTAAATGCATGGTATAAAACTAAGACAAATAATATCAAAATATTGCCACAAAGAAACATTAATGCCTTGTCTCTGAGAAATATGTGCCAACCTCTTAGTTTGGGCTGGTGCGTGCCAACCTCAGGGGGGTGTCCCTAGTGTTTTGTATGCACTATCTTCCTTGTAAATCTGCAAAATAAACTCGAAAATACTCACACAAGATGACCTTTGGCTAGTGATTAGGCTACCAAAGGGGTAAGTTGTATAATTTTAAAATTGAAGTGGAAGAATTCCCTGCAATGTTAGCTTTGAGAAGTATGAAAAAAGAGAGAAAGAGAAAGCACTACTAGAATGTTGATGCACCACAATAATAGGCTAAGAACTTCTAAACAATGCATAAATTTCAAACACAATACCAACAATTTTCAAAAGCTTGATACAAGCATAACAAAGTTTTATTCCTGTGCTTGACAAAACGCTGGTTGCACCATAGAAAACAAGTACAAGAATTGGTATAATGATGACCCCCACACAAAGAGAATGGAAGCTAGAGAATAGAAGAGAGAGAGAATGAGAAAGTCTGCTGTTGTTGTTGAAATCTGACCAAGAACCGATGAAGAAACCCTCAATATATAGATCCAAGAGGGTGCTCATCCCCCAAAATACTCTTTTTTCATGCAAGGCGCATTAAAGAAAGAGTGAAGTGAAATAAACCTGCACTCTAAGTGTAACTGATAAGATGATGGTGATGAGTGTAGTTGACCTCCACACAACCTGAGTTAACTGAAGAAGAGAGAAGATGAGGGATCCATGCGCACTAGAGAAGAGAAGAATAAGGTGCATGGTGAAGGAGTCATACGCTATATGGATGGCGCATGGGAGAAATAAGGAGGAAACACATGGAAGGGGGATAAAAGTGCTAAGAAATAGGGAGATTTTCTCTAGGAAATAGGGGGACTTGCATTAGGAAACAGGAGAAAAGCGCATGGAATTAGGGAGAGGGGAGAGAATAAGGGATATATGCATGTGTGGGAGACACACATGGGGATAAGGGAAAAGATAAGGTGCATGAAGAGGGGAATAAAAGAGGAAGAAAGAGGCATGTGCATGAGGAGAGAGAGGAAAGAGGGGAAGAGAAGTGGGAGAAGGAGAAATAACTCCTCAATTAACTCAACATGCTAACTATTCATGCCAACCAAGCGACAACTCATCTCAACTAGAAAGATGTGCCACATGTCCTCAAACAAAGCACCTAATATCTGCATGCATGTATGCACCACATGTCACACTCTGAAGTTGTTAAATGCCAAAATCTAGACTTGCCACATGTCACCCTGCATGGCGACCACACATGCTAAATATAGCCCTGCTAAAAATAGCAATCCGCCCAAAAAATATGAAAGCACAAAAATGTTCGAGATTGCTAGTAGATCACTCCCAAATATGGTACGCCTAAATATAGGCATTGCTAAAAATAAAATCTCATCACATGTTAATGAAAATGGACTCGTTGATTTGTTTTTCTGTAAGGAACCTGGATATGTGCTTGGAAATGTCATCTGAACCCTGGAACTCCAACTGCTAAAAATAGTAAGTTCTCGTATGTCGTTCGATAAAGACTCACTGGAATTGTGAGCTTGCAAGGACCTTGAATATATGGTTGATACTACCATGCGAAGCTTTGAACTCTATCTACTAAAAAGTAGGAAATATACCAAAAATAACCATCTCTCTCTAATCCATGAAAACTTGTGCAAACTCCGTCTCTGAAGCAAGAAACACCACTAAACCAATCCTATAGTTGAACTCATACGAGAACCAACCGTGGCTGACACCAAGCTATCTCTGGGAAAACCGTCTAAATGCCAACCAAATAAGACATGTTGGCTCTTAACCCTCAGGATTTGCAAGTGATAAAATCCAGGGGTTAACACAACCCAACCCTATGAGCCTTGCCCATAGTTTCTTCCTCATTACTGCATAGAAGGCTTTCCTAAAGTCCTCAAAGCAACACCAAAGTTATTCATCTTTAAGATAAGATAATTTTATTAATGTCCAACGAATGATTCACAAAAGTAGGGCTGTGGGAGTGCAAACATAACTCCTAGATAATGCTGACAATAACATAAAGAAAGAAACCTAAAGTAGTGTAACCTCAAAAACATATATAACCTCAACAACGTGTCTTAAGGTGAGGCAATGATCAAAGGTGGAGTGCTTGAGCCCGATGTTGACTTTCCCTTGATCCCTTTTCCCCACATCTTCTGCCCATTTGTTGAGTTTCTTTTCTAGCATCCCTCCCGTTAGTTTCACAGACACCATGCTGATCATTATTGTTTTGTAGATGCTTGGGTTGTTCTTCTCCCTTCCTTTAAAAATCGGTATAATGAGACTTGTCGTCTAGCATGTTGGAAGGGCTTTCTTGAGCATTTGGTTGAGTATTGCTTCTATATTCTTTGCCCCACTTGAGGTGTTTTTCTTGAAGGCCTTTGATATCCTTTGCTTTTCCTGCTGGCAATCTTTTGAAGCCCTCTTCCATTTCCTTTCTTGTGAAAACCTCCCCTTTGATGGCAATTCTTGGGGGCATACCTCTTACCATTATGTTTTCATATAGTTGCTTGGCATTATTGCAGCTCTGAAATGTGATTTTCCTGTACTTGTTTTTTGATTTGTAGTTGTTTCCATAACTTCTTGAAGTTTCTTTTTGCCATGCTTAACTGTGCTTCTTGACTTTTCCTTCACGTTTTTGCCATTCTGGGTCCTTACAACCTTAGTCACCGGGGTCAACGATTTTCAAGCATAAAGTTTGAAATTCGCCGTTTTTTATCCAATCCCGAATTTCTTCGATTAAATTTGCCGAACTTCAATCTGAATTTAATGCTGAACTCAAATCCATATTTAAACCCGAACAAATTTGCCCAAATTCGTAAAAGTTCGCCTAGGGTTGGATGAGGTTCGCGCGATTATGGTTAAAAAAATTAAAAAATGCACAATCCGCAAACTAAAAATCCAAGTGTCGCCGCCCAGCTTCATTTCCACTCTCTTTCGCCTGCGACCCGTGCTCCATTCGACTTGCAAACTTTTTCCGCGACTAGAATCTTTGCCCTCGCCCTTGATTCTCGACCGAGTCCATTGTGCAACAGCCAGCATACCGTAATTGGTATCCCTAACACTGGCTCTTCTGATCGACATCTAGTTTTTATGGCCAATGAATAGTCTGTTAGAAATCAAGAGGCTCAATTTTCTTAAACTTGTCAAATCAAGGATAAGTTGGCTAAGCTAGTCGTGGGAAATGAGAGTCAAATGAATATCAATTTTTAGTTGAAAAACAACAACCTAATCTTGGAGATTAAGGTGTTAAATTATCTAAATTTTAGTTTATATATATATGGATTTTATTTTTTTATATTTTAATGCTCATGCATTTAGTATTAGGTAAGAACATTATATATCTATCATATTGAATTGTAAATATTATATTAAATTCTAAAAGGTACAATATTTTTAAATTTATTTTTAATAAATAAAGAATATAAATCGAGAGAAAAAATATAAAAATATAAAATGTATTGTTCTAGCGAGAGGAATAAAACACTTCAGATTATTGTTCAATTAAGCTGTCATTGACTTTTATATGAGTTTTGGCCATTCATAACACTCAGAAAATTCAAGTATTTTCCTGCATTAGTGCCTTTGTAGATTTTCTCAGTTCTTGATCTTGGCATTGAGAGTGATACAGCTAGTAATTCACTTAGTGGTGATCAGGATCATGCTTCTAGGGGTTTTACTGCTCCTGGTGCTCTTGATGACATAGAGCTTTTTGTTGTAACAAGTAGGCCACAGGAACATCAAGATTGAAACTTGTGTTCATGTTCTAGTTTTCTTTTTGCATGCTCACTTTTGTAAAACTTTTTAATATTATGTTTCAAATTTTCACAACTTTCATTAACATGTTTTTAAATTTTGAACGAGATGATGTGTTTTTAAAATATATATTTAATGACTAGTCATGTTTGCATGCTATTTTCATTTTTATCATGTGTTATAACGAGAGTATTGAATTTTATTATATATATTTTTTATTTTTCAAATTTTGTAGTCTGTCGAACTTAATGCCGAATTTTATCCCCAAAATTTTGACTGTCGAATTTTTGTCGAACTTCAAGCTCATCGAATTCGAACATGAACACGAACCAGGTGACTGAGCTTACAACCTGTTTGTAGGCCTTTATTTTTACGCAGGTGGGGTCTAGTTTGTAGATCTTCACCTTTATACATACCGTATCATACAATATGGGTTTACTGGACCACTGTTTGATTGGTGCCTTAGTTTCCCTATGTTCTGATTTCTGCACTTTTCTAGGCTGGGCCTGATGGCTCTCATAAGTTTCTTGCACTTCTGCTCCACTGTCATATCAGCGCTCATAAAGTCAGACTAGGAGGTAGCTTGTACAATTGCTGTTTGGAACTTTTCCTTGTTTTTGCTCCCGATTTTTACTGCAAGCTGTTCTGCTGCTTTTGCTGGTTTCTTGGGCTGTTTTGCCTTCATGGCCCGGATCTACCTATCTGGTGATTTTTACAAATAGAGGCTCATGGTTTAAATATTTGAAAAAATGACCTCATGACACTCACCGATAGAAAACTACCAGATCTTTCAATGCCCGAGTACAAGATATAATCTACTAAACTCTTGCTATTGTGGGTGAAGCACATGTGTCCTCATGAATTCTCTCATCTTCTCATCCCGTTGCAGAGTATTAGGTTATGGGCATTACATATGGTCAACAACTCCTTATTGAAACGTGTTACCTCCTTACCTACTTCTGCAGGATCCCTTTCCATTCCTCATCATCCTCTGTCAACCAAAGGGGGTGCTCACTCTCCACGTAGTGTGCCAGCTGTAGGGCTCCTGTTCAACCAGTGAAAACCGCAACTAACGTTACACCTTCACTTATAAGTTCCTTAATGTCTTACAAGAGGTGCTAGATGGTCTCTGTGTTGGCACCTTTCCAAGCCTTGGTTGGGTGCAGGCTCATTCGAACCTCCTCCCAAAGGCCCTGCTCTCTCCCCCTCTCAATCAGAGCTATAGCTCTACTGACTCTGCCTCCTGTGGAACTTCAAAGGAAGGGCGCATGGCCCTGCCTGTTACAGCCTTAGGGCTGATGAATGGCATAGCTGTGGACCTTAGTGCAACTTGCCAACTGCCAACACTGGTATTGGTTCTGGCCCTGCAGCCACCAACAGTGGAGCCCTGGAGACCTAGGTGGACATGACTATTGAAGCCTGTAATAGGTGTTAATCCTTAAGTTTTCTAATTTTAAGTATGTTTTGTTGAATAGTGTTGTTATTAGATCTCAGTTTATAAAGCAGTATAGCTGTGGACTTTTTAGTCGGTGGAATTGGACAAGCATTCATGATATTTTTTGGAAGGTCTGTACTTTCTGTGATTTTAGACTATGGCTGCTCAGGAACCTCTGTTGCTGAACGGTTTGGCCGTAGCCTTTGTTAATAGAAAGTTTACCCGTTATTGTGAAAAAAAGACTCCTCACTGTTTAGTCCTCCCTGTTTGTAAAAAAATTACTTTTGGGGATTGAAATATTTAGGTTATATGAAGGTGTTGTAGCCTGCCATTATTGAGCTCCATGACGTCAAACTTCTAACTGAGAGGTGGTGTCTGAGAGTGTCTTTTACGAAGCAGGCAATTCCTGCTTTGTTTAACACCAACCATTTCTCATATCCAGTTAGATCCTGGATCCTAAATGCTTGTGCCCACAAGTTTCTACTAGAACTATAAAATCTTGCCCCTCTGCTATGAGGCCCCACACTCTGACCTCTTCTTTTTCACACACTTCGAGGGTGGCATCTCCCTATTTCGTAGCAGCATTTTAGAACTCATTTACCGTCGCTCATTTGTTCCAAAGAATTACCCGTTTACACTGTTGTCTTGCTTCCTTTACCTTCTCCCATTCTTTCCGTTTTTCTTCTAGCTGGTTTGGGGTTAGTTCTTCGTCCAAAAACCATTTGGAGCCTTTAAATTTGCTGTCTTCTTCTCAGGATCTGGTTCCTGTCCTGCCCATTCCAACAAACTACATTCAAAGGGTGGTCCTTGTCAGTGTGATCATGTTTTCTCTGTACCCTTACGACTGTTTAGATTGGGCCTGTCCATCCTATCATTTCTTGAAGTCAATCTCTTGCCACCTCTGCTGGGTCCTCTCTCTCTCTCTCTCTCCTTGCTACTTTAACCCTTTTATTATGATGTTCGTGTTCATGTTTTGTCTTTCCTGTTTGTCTTGCACTATGGACTTCATGTCCTTTGCTGTGACAACCTTGCTTACCTCTGCCCCTTGGTGCATGCTTGCCACCCTTGCCTATAAGACTATAGAAACATTAGTTTGGATTGTAGTTATAAAAAACGAACTTTTTGTTACTAATGTTTTCGAAGCATTTTTAGAAATAGACTGTAGACATGATTTGTTCCCCCCCCATTGATTGTAGCAGTAGTGGGTTGGGGAGTGCATGTGTATGTAATAATGGATTTGGATAAGTTTGTGAGTGCAACCAACAAGTTCGGGAGCGTCAATAGTGAATTTCTAGTGATTTTCAGCAATGGAAATGGCTTCTTCACACCAAATTGCAAATGAAGAAGCTCAAAACTGTAATATCCCCAAGGACGAGCCCCAGTTGTATTTATGAATTGTAACATGTTTTGTAGGTTGGTGAACCAAGCAATTATAAGCTGATAGGCTTATGTGTTTATTAGGCCGAAGTGCCTAGGTGTTAAAGGCTAGGAGCCTGTTTTGTACATGTAAATATTCGTACGATTAATATAAAAACATCGCTGCGTGTAGACTGACCACGAAGAAAGAGTATGCGGGACTAAGCTCCACTAGGCTGGGTAAGGGAGAGGGGGCTGAGAGGCTGGAAATAGGGACTAAGATTAAGAGTCTAAGTCCAAGAATAATTTATTATTATTCTGAATGTTGATAGAAGGATATGATTATATCCGAAGTTCCTTTGGAAAGAGGGAATGACTTCCAAATGGAAAGGAACGTGCTTCATGAGCGACATGTGTCAGCTCATGCACATGCAGTTTTAAGGGGGAATTCTTGCTGTTTGGGGGGGGGGGGCACGAACTATTCAGAGTAGTTCGCTCTCACGATTCTGCAAGCGGACCATTCTCGTCATTCTCTGACCAGTCGACCACCTTTACCCCGACGAGTTCACTCACGCACCGAAAAAGCACGCAACCAACCTTTTCCGCCATTGTTGAACCCGTGGCCATCGTGAACCTCTGTAACTTGCGCACATTGGTATTTTGTTGAGCCGTACTCTTCCTTACCCAAGTTCTGTTGTTGCCTCTGCCCTTGCCCGTTTGTCTTAGGAGCTGGATAGAAGAAACAAGTTGTCAGGCCTGTGGTTTTCAAAGGCGGGTTATTAGGCCCGTAGATTGAAGAGGCAGGTTGTCAGGCCTGTGAGTAACTCTCTCCAGGTGAGAGAGTGTGTTGAGGAAGTGAATTCTCCTGGAGGGAGTCCAGTAACAACTACAGAGCTTTGAGAGTTCCTGTCCGGCCTGTTGCTGAAGCCTTGGAAGGGAGGTGGAGCAGTTGATGAACTGTGTGACAGTGAAGGTGTATACTCCTGGGGTGGGACAGGCATGTGGGGAATGTGAGTCTGTGAGTTGTGGGCGTAAGTGGGTCTTGAGAGAATCCTTCCTGTTGAACTGTGCGACATTCCTGTTAGCCTTGCCAAGCCTAGGAATCCCTTGCTCGGTGGAGTTTAGTCCCAGCTCGAGGGTGACCCATTGCTGAGAGTGATGAGCAGTGTGGTCTAAGGCTGGGAGGTTCGTGGAAGGTCTGCATGTAGTCGGTGGTCTTCACAATCCAAAGATAAGTATCAATTCTGTGTTTAATGATGTCTGTTGTGCATGTCTGTGATTCTTACAATGTTATCATGTGCTTTCGTTGCATGTATGATTTACGGTCAATTTTGCATGAGTTAGTATGGTAGTAGTATATTTTTATTGCCTTTTATTTCATTAGAAATGCATGTAATATATATGTACTCCGGGATGAACAATTAACTTGCCATCATAGCTTTAGCAGTTTGTGGGTGGTGTTACATGGCCGGGGCTGTTACAAATTGGTATCAGAGCTAAGAGAGATGTCCAAGATGTGGCGTGGCCTGACTTGTTGGTGGCTGGGGACGTTACAAATTGGTATCAAAGCCATGGTTTCAACATTGAGCCTGGATGGGCCATGTTAGTGGAAGCTGAAGCAAAAGTTTCAGAAAAGAATTGTTGTCGAAATGGACAAAATTGAAGTTCAGAGCCCAGCTTTCGACACTGAGCCTGAATTAGGCAGTATAAGTGGTTATGGAATCAAAAGCTCAGAGCAAATTGTTGTTGAGAGGGTTAAAATTGAATTCAGAGCATTCCAGAGTGCCAAGAGAACACCTTGGTTGTGTTTGGAAGCTCAGGAGGTATAGCGGTTCAAGAAAGATAACAGAGAAAAGAGACTGGAGTAACCGGGGGTTTGGAACCGCAAGGTTTGAAGTTGAGCCGTCAGATCGAGCGAAGATTAAGTCACGATCATTAGATCTCATTAAGGGGAGATCGACGGTGGGGAGCGATTGCAGAAATTGGGAAGGAAATTAAAGCGTTTGCAAGTTGAGTTCCCACAATCATTCCTGGTCGTTGATCTTCATGGTTCATTAAAACACGACTGTCGATCTTGCAAAGTGAGATAAGCGCCCAAATGTTAAGCCAAGGTCACAGCTCTCGGTCACGTGTAGAGAAGACAAAGCGAACTTCGTGTATTACATGTCCGTCGATCCAAGCAAGGAACACGTGTCGGCAAGTTAGCTTGTTCGGGAATACGACATTCGGGAGAAATGGAGTGTGTTGATGCGCAAACTCCCGAAGTCCCGAAGTCTGGAGATAATCCGGACTGTTCGTCGCAAGAGACGCGTGTCAGAAGATCGGCTTGTTGGGGAGTTCAACGTTCTGGAGAAACGGGGGGGTGCGAAGGTGAAATCTCTCGAAGCCTGAAGTCTCGGAGTGACGTGGCCTGCTGACGTCACTAGGGATGACGTGGACACATGGGATGTGTTCCACATGTCAGCGAGTTAAGAAACTTGGTAAGATGGAAATGTAGTTAGAATGTGACATATATCACCGCCTGATTGGACCACGTGTCAGCTTCGTGTGTCCTGTCAAGTGGCACTCCTGGTGGTGGCACAAGTTAGTTAAGCGTGACGAAGAAGATAGATGGATCGGGCTTGCATTAACTTTGGTCACGATATATTAAGATCGAGGGTCGGGAGGCTTTGTGGGCATTAAAGTTGCGCGACAGATAATTCTACAAGGCGGTCCCGCAATCCAAACCACGGTTTTCCAGAAGGGGTACGTGTCAGCGTGGGGACAATTGCGGAACGATCGGTGGGTTACTCCAAAACCACCAACCCATGTCCCCGCAATTTGAAAAGTACTAAAGTTGATGTGACGTTTTCAACATTTATTAGTTCGAGCACGAAAACCGTGGCGCCTCGTGAAGTCCGGAGACTTGACACTCCGGAAGAAGTGGTGTATGAAGGAGGGTGGATCGTAGATCCGCCGTTCTTTGTGCATTCTACAATTCGTTGTTCGGTGATGTTGGGATGCATAGAAAAAGGGAAAACCTCCGAAGCTGGAGCCTGAAGTTTCAGAGCTTCGGATAAGTGCCCAAATCATAAGCGCTAGGTCACAGCGGTGGTCACGTGCGAACCAAGGGCTGAAGAAAACAGAATCAGATATTGTTTTGTTCAATCAGATTGGTTTATTCTTGAAAATTATTAAAGTCTGATAGCCTGGCAAAACTCGGTTGACTGCACATTTTGCAGAGTTAACGATTGTCAGAACCAAACCGAATTGCCGCATTGTGCAGAGAAATGGGGAAGGCACAGGGTGCTTATAGTTCGGAAAATGAAGTTGAGGAATGGATGTCCATATAGGAGTTGAAGGATCAAACTCCAATGGGCATGAAGAAGAGATAGATAAGGAAGGAAACATGATGAAAATCATTGAAAAGTTGCAGAAAGATGTTCAGACTCACCGAGCAGATAACAGAAAGCTCATGAAAGCCAAGGAACAACAAGGAGAATTCAACATAAAGTTGATGCAGAGCCTGGAAAGAATAGAAAAGAAATTGGATAAGGAGAGTGACTCCAGTAAATCATGAAGTCACAGGTCCCCTGATGAGAAGAGAAAATCAAGGAGTGTTGGCAGACACCATCATCA